>JAPDSC010072446.1:0-25350 GCA_026290005.1 Latrodectus geometricus | reverse complement strand
GTAGTGTAGTGTAGTGTAGTGTAGTGTAGTGTAGTGTAGTGTAGTGTAGTGTGTGTGTGTGTGTGTGTGTGTGTGTGTTTTTTTTTATAACAATAACTAATATAGTTATCTCTTTACATTCGTTTATATATGAAAGTTATATCACCTTTATTTTGATTGAACTTTTTATACTAATGATCTTAAATAATTATTCTAAGCACTTCATAATAATTTTTAATTATGTGTAATTACATATTTTTCCAATAGATAAAAAAATACTGAACATTACTTTGATTATAATTTTTAATCTTTATATAATTTAATTTTAATAATTTTCACAATATTTCACATTTTTCCTGCCAGTGTTCTTAATTTATTTCCATTACATTTCTTAAACTAAAACTTAACTGAAACACAACACATTACTTTAACAGAAGCTTAACTTTAACTAAAACTAACTTTAATTAAATTTTTTCACAGAAATTAAATTATGGTTAGTTACTTAGAGGAAGTATTTTTATCGAAAAACTCTTAGAATTTTGTTAAGTTACTAAATTTTACTTAAGCAATATTTTCATTGTATATATTCTCATTTTTACTTAAGAAGTATTTTCATATTGATAGTAATGTCAAGATGAATAGAAAAAACGTAAATCCATTTTGAGATTAATTAGCGAAATTCTGGAAACATCTAAGTAAATCAATTTATGAAATTGAACTAAAAATCATAAAATCAAGGTATAATGGAAATTTTATAACTAGTCTTTATTTGTATACAGTAAAACCAACGATTTTAAAGATTATATTTTTAACAAAGTAAATAGGAAAGTCTAAAATAAAATGATATTAGCAGAAATATATAATCTCTATAGAGCTTAAGTTATAAACTATAAAAGTACATTTGCAAAATTAATATTATATTCGTAGTTTTACAATACACTACTTTTTAAACACTTTTACCTGTTCAAAAGATTTTCTTATGTCACGATATATTTTTTTTTTAATTTACATTTTTAGATATTTATTAGGTTGAAAAATATTCATTAAAAAATGTTTTCAAAATAAAAACATATATATCATTTGTATTTAGAGTTAAGAATTTATATTTAAAAATGATTTTGCACAGGAAAAAAATAAACAAATCTTCATCTCAAAATATATTTAAAAAAAGTTATCAACATTAAACTTTTCCAATTTGAAATTAAATTATTTGAATTACAACAGGCTCAGTAAAATTATTTTACTAAATAAAAATGTCTTTATTTTAAAGTTGCATATCCATTCAATGTTTGAAGCGGCTTTAATTAATGGCGTCATGCTAAGATGAAGAGAAACCTGTTTCTCTTTGCAGTTTCCATAAAAATAAGACAAAAATAAATGCCATATCATCCACCAGGATATCTCTACAATGTAAGAAGCTTGTACGTAAAACGTCCATTAAGAATAATTCATTATCATATTGATATATATATTCTTAAAAAGAGAATTAATACTCTAAACTGACAAACTTATGCCAATTGTAAGCAAAACATTTCTTATAATATTGAATTAACTGTATTTAATATAGCTCAAATAAACAGTACGGTCGAAATATATCAGAGATATAAATATCAAAATTTGAACATTATCAACTATGTATAACAAAAGATTTCATACAAATATGATTGAACTTTATCTTAGTTATTATCGTCTGTATGATAAATTTATCAATTAAATAAAGGAATTATTCTCATGATAAATCAAATCTTTTTAATTTCAAACTTTAAAACATAAAGTTATATAAGCAGCCAACCATTTTCAAATATCATTTGCTGCATAGAAAACTTAAACTATTCATTTATGCATGTTGAACCAGGAAAATATGATCAAAAGATTATTCGCAAATCTACCAAAAGAAAATCTAAACACAAAAGACAAGAAAATGTGCATTGCAATAAATTTATTGTGCATATAAGGAACATTTCAAAGCTTATTCGAAACAATAATTACGATTTAAATTTTATGTAAATAATTGTCAAAATCAAGGAAATAAATTTTTAATTTTACCACTTGAGTGGTAAGTAAATTCATATATCAAAACCAAAAATTCAAGATTTTGTCTGTATTAAAGATGGGAAATTACAAGGATTATAAAGGTTTTATAATTATGCTTAATATGATAAAAATAATTTTAAGAGGCAGAGACACTCAAAACATATTTCCTATATGATATGTATGTATAATCATTAAATATATGTATATTGCATAGAAAGCCGGATAGCATATTAAATTCTACCTCAGAAAGTAAGGGATAAAATAGTTTGCGACAAATTCAACTTAAATTAGAACACAATACAATCAATGGAAAATTCTCCTATTTTCACAGTGTCATATTTTCTACATCACTGCCACTTTTTGCTACACTTTTTTGTTTTTCCCATGGTGATATCACAATTGTTGTTTAGCTGAAAGCAGAAATACAGTAAATTTCTAGGAATGCAATTTCAAAATAAATTTTGTTGAGATTTTCCACCATAAATACAAAAAATGAAACTAAGAAAAGAAAGAGTGTTAAAGAAAGTTTTATTCATGACGAGATATTTAAGGAAAAAAAAAACACAACTTTGCATTCAGTACCATGAATACGATACTAACGATGGAAACAGTTGTAAATCAAGTATTAGACTGACTCATTAACTATTCTGTAACTAATAAAGAATAAACAAATATTCAAAAAGTCGATTTTAATTTTTATAGATTTCAAAAAGAACATCATTTCCAGTAAAGTCAAGCAAAATCGCAAAACGAACGATTCAACTTCCTAATTTCAAATAATATTTTTCAGAAAAGCAGTATAAATTCATAAATTTTTTAAAACTGCATTACGAATGCATAGCAAAACTATTAATTAAATATACCTTAGTAATTATAAATAAAATCATTCTTGACTTTAAATCAAGTTAGTGAGAGAATTAAGTCATCAACTTCACGTACATGTTTTCCCAATTGTAATATTTTTAAATTGTATATTATTAATCTAAAGTATGTAACCTCTCAAATTATAGCCAAGTTATTAGAATGTTAAAAAAATTTAAATATGTATTACTTTAAAATCCTTCAGATGCTTATTTTTTCAAATATGTATTAAGTAAGTATACACAAAGACTTTTCTAACCACCCATTCAATATCCATTTTATCACCTGGAACTCAATACGGAAAGAACAGTTATTTCCATATTTTTGTCATGCTGCAATTACATGTGTCATTGGCATTAGATTAAGAACTTAACCATACATAATTTCTTTAGAATACTTTTCTTTCCACTTAACGTAACTATTATTATTGCTCTTAAAATGGATTCAGAAACGCAGATCTGTAGAAATTTGGTAATAATCAACTGTTTTACTTCTATGGTAGGGTTTGAAAACTGTAATATGTTGTCGCACGCACGAGAACGCTTTGCTGTTATTATAGTAAACGCTTAATTTTGATTTTTCCCATAATATATCTTACTTGTCCTCGATAGATGTTCTGCAAAACAGTCAATGTACTACAATTAGAACTATTGATTTAGAAATTTGTGTTTCTTTTAACTATTGATAAATAAGCTTCTGTAAGCATAAATAATAATTCTCCTTCATTGTTCTTGCAATATACTGCTCAATGCTCATTTTATATATGCATTGAAAATTTAGTAAAATTTTAATGCTTTTTCAATTCTATTATCAAAAATATTTTATGAGTATAAAATTTATAATTCGCACAAGCTTATACAATAAACTGATATTGTTTTCATAATCATTCAGTTCCACAATAACGTAACAATGTACGTTTTTTTTATTTCCACAATTTGTTGAATTTTCTGAAAATTAAGTAAAAACAATAGGTTCTATATCCTTTTTACGTGGTTATAAACTAATTTTACATGTGAAATAATAAGAGACTTTGTGTTAAACTAGATAAAAATTCCACAGAAGTATCAATTTAAGCTTCAGAAAATATAATAATCTTACTAATTATTTTAGGCGGAAATTATTACCAATATGTTCTTTGAGATTTATGTTTTAATAAATATTTTCTGTTAAAATCCTATTTGCTATAGAAATTCCTAGAATAAAAATATATATATATTTTTAATAATAAAGGTCAAAGAAAATTTCAATTAGCTGTAAATGTTATTTATAAATATCCTTCATAACTCAATATGAAACAAATGAAGCATTTTAGCAACGTCTTCCGTATCAATAAATACACTACATTTTCACTGCATATGTATTAATTCATAAAATGTAAGAACAATGCAAATGTATTTTCTGTAATAAATATTGAGATATTCAATTACTAAAGCACATTTATTTAAAAGTATATACTGACAAACAGAAATTGATTTCAAGTACAGCATTTTCAAAAAATAACTTTTTTGAAAAATATCACAAAATTAGTGAGAAAAATCAAAACTAGAATCAAATATTTTTAAAATGTTTTATTAAATGAAAGTAGTTTGGAAGTTCCATTGATTTTTTTTCAAGTGTCCTTTAAGTTCTCCTAAAAACAGCCATTTTTAAAGTGTGCCCTTATATATGTGTTTACATATACTATATATAAGTCCGGCAACTAATTTCCAGGTCTGCCGTAACTGTAGGAGAAAGATAGCGATAAAGATTGCATATAAAAAAGCATTTTCTTGCGCATGTGCAAGTCAATCGCGGCGCCGTTCTGAAGTAAGTACTTCTCGTGGAAAGGCGAATTTAAGCGTAGCTCTTAAATTCCTGTTGTCGAAGTGAAAATGGAGCAAATAATTAACATTAAATTTTGCTTCAAACTGGGCAAGACCGCTGCTGAAACATAAGAAATTTTAAAAGAATTTTACGTCAAGGAAGCAGTATTCCGTTCAAGAGCTTTTGAATACCTTAAGCGCTTTCGGGTCAGGCACGAAAGCGTCCATGTGATCCCCACACACATCACATGATCGGTCACAGTCCGTAGGCACACCCGAAGCAGTTGAAAAAGTTCGCGATATGATGAAATGTGATCATCGATCGACTATTCAATTACTCCCCAACGAATTGAACAAGGACAAAGAGATGGCTTGGTGCATTTTGACGCAAAACCTAGGCAAACTCAAGATTTATTCCAGATTTGTTCCTCACCATTTAAGGGATCAACAAAAGCAATTGAGACTAGATGTAGGTGGCAAACTTATCAACAACGCTCATCCTGACCCTGCGTTACTGGATAGGATAGTCACGAGAGATGATTTTTGATGTTATCAACATGACTCTGAAACCAAGTGTCAGAGCTCCAAATAGCGGTCTCCAAGTTTACTAAGGCAGAAAATATTTTGATTTGAAAAGTCCAAAATCAAGGACATGTTATTTGCTTTCTTTGATTGATTATCATTCATCATGAATATTTTCCAATTAACAGGGCTATCAATGGACAGTTCTACACAGAAGTTCTTGACCAATTTGTAAAACAAAATCGTAGAGTGAGGCTTCATTTTCATTACAATGAGAGTTGGCTGCTGCTGCCCATCAACAGCCAACTTTCATTATGTTGGGCGGGCATCATATCTCATTATGTTACATCAAAGTATGGGCGGTTATTGTAATACATGTCCGACCACAGACGTGCGTGCGTGGCTGATTGGAATTATTTCGAATATATATATATATATATATATATATATATATATATATATATATATATATATATAATACTGATATTTATTGTAAAAATAAACTATTAGTCAAGAACAAATTAGGCTGCGTTTTGCGGCATTGAACATAGAATTTTGCGCAACATGTTATTCTAATAGTCGTCTAATATTCTATTTAAATATATATTCTATCAATGGCTAGATAAATATTTTGTAACTATAAAAGTTAATGGGTACATTTAATATTCTAAATATAAAAAAAAAATATTTTTTGGCGAAAAAAAGCATCATGTTCGGTTTTTCAATGGCAATACATATATAATTATGTATGCATCATAAAATATATTTTTCTCTTTAAAAATATCTTTAATACTAAATTTGTTTGCGTGAAATAAATTATTTTACTTGGATATTCTTCGAAATTATATTTTTATTTTCCTCTGTGTACTTATGTTCATGAAAAGTTTGGTGACTCGGAAATTCAAACTCCTAGATATAAAATAATTACTCTATATTAAAATTAGTGATAGTAATTATCAGCACAATGCACCAATAAATGTAAGTTAGGCATGCTTTTCACATAAGCTTTTGGGGGGAAAACGTTTTTAAATGTAGTTTGATTTAAACTGCGTAGGACTCAAGAATTTGCAAGGTTAGGAAATTTAAAAAAAAAACAGTATATTTTAACTTACGAAATATTGATCTATATTAATATCAATGGGTGTGTTTAATTTAAAATAAAATTTTTTGGTTAATCTTAATCTTTTATATACTATAAATAACACATTATTCTGGAAAAACAACGTTTTGTTCCTTCACTATAAAACTCATGTGATCTTCACATTTTATACATAGCAAAGTAAGACACTCTGAATTTTGAACCGCTTAAAAATTAAAAAAAATTGAAAATTCTACATTAAATAGTAAATCTGTATTATAGTATATAATGCACCCCTAAACAAATGCAGGAATTCATTTTGTTATTAAAACGGCTTCATGCCTGGTTCAATTTATAATGCTAATGTATTGGTTTCGCTTCAACACTTTTTCACGGACAATTTATTAAAATACATCACAAAATCGTAATACGCCGACTGTGCCGGCAAACACAATGATACTTTGGCAAAAAATAAATAATTGTCATCTGTAGAAGTTATTCAAAGGGAGGGTACCTTTGAATGATATCATTAGCAGATGGTTCAAACTTTCCCAACGTCAGATAGTTGAAATTCAAACTGCGTTTTCTAACTCAACAATTATTCAATCTGCCGTAATATTAATACTTGAATTTATTACATAATTTACCCAGGTACTTATTTTATTAAGAAATTTTCTAGAACAAAGACGTCAGCCAGGTTAACATTATGCACCACCCAATTCAAATGCATTGCTATACATGCATCACACTAAAACACCTTTCTCAAGAAAACTTACTAAGATGCATACACAATTTATAGAGCGTTGGTGTTATTGATAAACATAAAACACTTTCTCCAAAAATAAAATGTTCCCTTGTTACGGAAGTCCCTCATAGGGCATTTGTCACTTTTATTTACCTACTGTACAGAAACAAGGTAAAATATAGGCGTGAAACTTTGTATATACGTTTTATTGGTTAAAATTTCAATATTTATGATAATTTTATTGAAATATATTGGTATATATATGAAGCAATTCGACTTCAAAACCAGGAAAACTTTTGAAAATGCATGCACAATATTTTATGCTTAAACTTTACTGATATACAAAATAGTACTTTTTTTTTAAATCAAAATCTCTTGTTCTATTATTTTACCCGTAGATTGTTATTCTATTTCATTAATTATATTATAAAATTTGATTATCTAGAAATATGATTTGCTTTTATCTTAACATTTTTTTAAATTGTATTTATTTAGGATAAACATATGCACATTCTTTATACACACCGAAGTACGGAACTAAAATATATAAGAACAGAAATCCTCACATATATGCTGTTGTCCTGTGTTATATTAGAGTTAGTCATTTACTAGAGAATGAAATCCAAACAGTTTTTTCTAACTAATAAATATTTTTGTGACTTTAAATTAAATGGGTTAATTTAATAAATGTAACCCATATGTATAACCCCAATGCAGTCCTAGGTATTTTATATTATAAAATATACATATATATATATATATACATATATACATATATATATATACATATATATATATACATATATATATACATATATATATATACATATATATATATATATATATATATGCATCATGTCTGGTTCCATTTATGTTCTACGAATGCTAATATATTAGCATGCATATTTTATACTCTTTAATACCTCTCCTTTTAGGACTGATCAAAATAAATATGCAGAACTTATTACGCAGAGTTGAGGGCAATTTCTTCAAAAATGATAAACAGCATGGGAGGAAGATGCAAAGAGCAGATGTTTCTTTTCCCCTCTACACACCTATGCACGGGACTTTGAAATTTAAGCAGGAAAAAAACTCAAATGGTGGGATATACTGCAATATTCTACCTATTTTAAAGTTAATTTTTGCATATGTTATAAAATGTACTCCACATGCATTCATGGTTAATTAATTTATTAATAAAGGCGACATACATATATTTTTCCTTATGCACCACCCAATTTTAATGTATTTGTATGTATGTGCCCCCCCCCTCAGAAAACTTACTAAACATGCATGAAAAGTGATTATTCGTAGATTTCATATATAAAACAGAAAGCTTTTATTCTAAATAATTTTTCTATTGACAGAAATTTGAAACATTTGGAGAAAATCGGCTGTAAAGTTTATTAGATTTAAAAATTTGCTAGACTATGATATACAGTTAGATGTAACTCAACGAATATTTTACCCATATTAATATTAATAGATGTATATATTGTAAAAGGAACTCATTAAATAAATTGAAATATTTTATAATAAAAGATAATTTTATATAGAAAAACAGTGTCATGTCTGATTTGGCTTATGAGCCTTTCAATACTGAATGTGTATCAATGTGTCATTCTTCAAGCAATATCTCAAGAAACCTGATTAAAATACTTGCGTAAAACAGGATATGAAACCTTTAGTTATAATAAAGTTATTTGTCAAAATACAAATAATTTCTATAGGCAGAAGGTTTAGATAGTTCATTTACATATTTTTCAATAAAGTGTCTTTGAAGTTTATGAAGTCATTACGAACTTCAAATATTTGTCTACAACTCTATATTATCTCATCTAAACTAAAATTAATCTATGTATTTAGTATAAAATATACCTCTAAAGAAATTATAGGAATTTATTTTATTATAAAAAATATTTTTCTTCGAAATTTAATCATATTGGTTCACCTTATTTGAATTTCTAAGTAAATATTACATAAGTGCCTCTTATTCTATAAGTAGTCGATCTATATTAAAATTAATATTTTGATTTGCCATAAAAATGTTTGGAAAATTGTATTCTATAATCCAGACTGTAATAAAATATGGAAAACTATATTCCAGGTATTTATTTTATTATTAAAATTACATTTTTTGGTACAAAGGTCTTCATTTCTGCCATATTTAAGTATGTATCAGCATGATTTGTGTGTGTGGATTTTAATGAACTACATATTTATGATTTGTTTCTCATTATTTTTTTCTTAGGTCTACCTAACATAACTCTTATTATTTAAGTAACAGAATCATAATAATCTCCAAATGTCAATTAATTCACTGAAACACCAGATTTAGATTTTCTGATTTAAAAAAAGTAGATCAAAAACAAAAATCTTAGGAGAGGTCTCTAAATGTTAACAGGAGGAAAAGAATATAGTTAAGTAGCAAAATATGGATTTAATGAAATAAACTTCCGATTGAAACCCTTGCGTTTGTTAAATATTTTTTTTCAGCTGGCTTTACAGCAAAAATGATAAAGAAAGTAAGATGCAAGTTTTGGGGGATATCAAGCAACTGCTGTTATGGAATCTAAAAGGTTTTTTTTTAAATTTTACTTCCAAATCTGTATTTATGACTAAAAACATATTATTAAGTTGATTTTATCACACTTTGAAAGTTAAATGTTTCTACTAAATCCATTATATCACATTAATCGCTCTAAGGTACAATATTTATCATAGATGGTTGGAATATTTATATTAATTGTCAAAAATCATCGAGATATTGCAGCTCATCTGAACAAACAATTTCGTTTAATATTCATCTTTCCAATGGAGAAGAAATCTGTTTCAGCAGTTGACAAATAATACCAAATTAACAAATATTAACAGTTTTTATGTAATAGATTGAAGAACTGGCACCTTGTGTCACCGGATATCAAAAGTAAGGAATGGCTACCATGTTAAACATAATTATTGAATCTTATAATTTGTATTAAATATTTTATTTTCATAAAACTTTTAAAGCATTGTAAGCATATACTGACAAGGAAACTAATGCTTACTCAAACATATATGTATCTATTTTTTTGTCTTATAGGAGTTTTCTCAATAATTTAAGCAATAATAGGATCAGTAAGTAGCATTTTATAATAAGGTTGCTTAATGAGGATCAATTTACGTATTATATTGTTTTTGTCTGCTAAGTCTTTCCTTACAAAGTGATGGAAAAGTAGCAAAACATTAAATATGAAGACAAGTGTAAATGCACGACTTTATATTGTTGCCAGATTGGTAAAAATAATGATATATCTAATATTTATCTATTTTTAAGTAAACTTTTGCACAACTTTTAAAATAAAAGTTAATACCATTTTATGAACTTATCTATATTTATATACAAATATGCTTGTTCACATAACTTGTTTATTGATTCATTGAAAATCATTTACTTTAGAAGTTTATCAATTTTTTTATTAAATAATACATTCTGTAATACGTAGGATATTAAAAAAAATTAAAATTTTTATTACATTTATCAAATTTTTCTCCCTATGAAGATATTTTATTTTGAAAAAGATATATAAAATTTGCATAAAATATAAATACTTGAAAAATAACTCTCTTCAGAGTTGCATTTTCAATTATAACGCAATTCATATTTTTTACAATTGAATTTCAATTTCTAATTTGGACATTCCTTTTCATTGAATAATTTAAAAATTCAATAATATACTGAAAATGTTAAATTATTCCATAAAAATGCAAATCTTATTTACTATTTAGCAATTGAATAGAAATGGAAAAATATATTGTATGGATTATTTGATTAAAAACTAAATCCGACATTATTTGAATTAAATAATCAAATTACACTATTAAACAAGTTCATTTTCTTTTAATAGATATGATATTTAAATTGAAAATGATAATAAATTTATTCAATAGGTTAAGGTTTCTTCTATATTGCTTTCATGACAATATTTTTTTCATTCATTTCCTCCTGACAATTTCTTTTTGCTTAAAGTCCAGTCCAAGGCGCAGATTCATTTATGGAAGATATAAAATGGCTAGTAAAAAAGACACTTTTGAAGATTCTCATTAAACAAAAATGTACAAACACAAGGGCTTCATGCATTATTCATACACTTGGCTTTTTTATTTAAGAAATATTACCAAAGAAGCCAGAATCCCTCGAGTTTTGTTTGTAGGTTATTTCTAATATAAATCAGTAGAATATAAAAATATCAAAGGCGTTGAAAAGGTGCAGTTGAAGTTATAACCAAAGAAATAAAATCAAAGGAAAGAAAAAACGAGATTGTAAAATCCTATTTAATATCAAATACTTTACAATTTCTACTTGCTGGAAACTATAAGTAAGATAAAGAAAATGTACCGAAGCTTTTATTTTACTTTAAAAAATATTCTTATTCAAATATGCAATCTTTAAGAATTTCTTAAAAAAAATAATGTAGTGTGTAGTTGGAAAAATTCTTATAATATAAAATTTTAATACTAAAATCTTTGAAAAAAAATGTTTCTATAATTGAATAAAAGTTCATTTAGGTTCTATTTAATTATTTCATAAAAAATTAAATTTTATGTATTATAATAATAATCATCATCAAAGGAAAAACAAAACATGAATATGGTAAATCAAATATTTTAGAAATGTGTGGTCTGAATTTTCATTATTATTAACTTTTTAGAAAATACTATGTCGCATGTCCTAAAACATTGCGCGAATCCCGTTATGTATTGAATTTATAAAAATATTTATCTAATCACACGCATACACTAAACCAATTTAAATGGTAAGCTTTACATCAATTTTGGAAATACAAAGAAAAGAATAAAATACCATATACTTTGATATTTTGAAATCATTTTGAGTATTTTATTTTACATTAAATCTAAATGAGATTAGAACTTTTTTTTACAAATTTGTTAAAATTTTTCCCCCAAAAAAATATTTGCAAAATTATGTCAGCCAGTTAGTTACAACCGCCGTGATAATTGTTAGCCTTGCTTTTGAATGTGTACGAAACATTGAATTAATTGTTAAGGGAATTGTAAATTGCTAAAATGGAGGGAATAGCGTTAATAAAGATTGTAAATTGTCTTTAAGCATAATATTTTTAAAGTTTATACAATCGGAATTAAAATGAAAAATATCTTAAAATGGCAAAATAGCTGCCTAGTGCCACACAAATACACATTTGTTCTAGTTGAAATAATTATAAGTAGGTAAGAAAAACATTCGTATGAAAATATGTTCTATAAATCAATATCTATTTTCATACAGAAAAAAAAAGTTCTATGTGAATTTCTATTATGAATTTTCTCTTCTTCTGGAAAGATTCTTTGCGTTCATACGTTGCAATGTTGTTACCATTTTATGTATTATTTAGTATAATCAAATGAAATTTATATCACAAATGAATTTTTTTTCAAGGATTAGAAAATTTTAAAAATCGATATGAAAGTTTCAGAAAAATAAGCACTTATTTCATGGAATGGCAATACTTCATGCAATATTTAATCTTAATATGGTAAAATTTGTTTAGTATTTATTTTAACTTATAAAAGAATACTTTATCATATCAACGTAACAGCGATCACGAATAAAAATTAATTCTTTAGTCAGCTGTATTTTTGTTTTATCATCCATTGACTTTTTTTTGCTTGCGAAGCAAATTTATGTTTGAATAAGTAGTTTACAATGAATCGTGAATCAGAGTTAAATCTCAATTCTGATGTAGTAATCGAAATCAGAGGAACTGTTGTGACTCGAAGGTCAGAACCTTAACTGAAAACTCGGTTTTCAGTTAATGATTCATTTCTTTCTTTCGAAGTTTTATCAAAGTGATTTTTTTTTCAAACTTTCATTTGAAATAATAGATGTTTATGATATTCCGAATTTTAAATAACGCATTTTTACAGTGACATAAATTGAAAGTACGTCAAGCAATTTTCAATTTAAAGAAAGAAATCTAACTATGATTAATGGTGAATATCTAAATGTAGGGATTAAACATACATTAGATTGTTAATTTATACATATTTATGTCTATATATATGAATGTATATATATATAGGTATAAATAGATGCATATTTTTAAAGTATTTTAACTTCATTGAATTTCGTACTGGTTATTAATTATATTTTCTTCTTTTACTATATTTCTCGTCACGATTCACTTTATAATAGCGATGTAGTTTTTGCCATAATATCTCGTGAGTAAATGTGATTATTGAAACTCTTATCTAAATTACCCACTTTTCTTTTTCAACACTATTTATTTCAACTCTTTTAACAAAATAATAGGTATGTGGTGAGATATATAATCGTATAATTAATTGAAAGAGATTTCCTATTCGGTTTTCTATGAACATTGACATCCGTTTCTTTTAAGGAAACACTTTGTTTCCAAGGAAATGAGAAATAACATGAAAATTAGAAACTCATTTTAACAAAATATCTTTTTTTTTTTTTGTCAAACATATCACTTAAAATATAAATCTATTAAAATTCATCACAAAACGAATTTATTTTAGAATTACAAAATATTGTCAATGATATAAACCACAATCACATATTTTGTATTTTGCATTTATAAAACCATTTTAACGAAAATTCAAATTTGCTTTATTAAAATAAATTATTTCGTAGAAATTCTGATTTCTGTTCTCATTTCTGAAATTATATTTTTTGGTACCAAAGATATTTTTATGACAAACAATTTGTTTCAAATACATTTAATAACGTATTTTATTATCGAGTTTATTGTCGAGTTGGATTACGTTAGTATTATTAACAAACAAGGAAAAATATAAAAAAAAATACCATGATTTAGTTAATATTCTATAAACGTGAATAATATGCTAAATTTTTTTGTGCAATTCCATTTCAGAAAATAAATATTCTTAAATAAATAATCAATTAAAACAACAAAAATAAAAATATAGAAAAAATCATTTGATTATGTGTGTATTAAAGTATTTATACTATTAAATAAATTGATAAGCTATGTTTTTTATGTAATTATTTATTTTACTTTCTTTAGTAACTTTCTTTTACCAACTTTAGAATTAACAAATTTCCCACATGCATTTCCTTAAGAGAATCTTGTTTTCTATTCAGTCCTGACCTAATTAAGGAACCTTCATTTATTCCCTCTTTGTTCATTTTCTTCTCTGATTTAGCGTCATTAATTATCGGTATAAAGAGAAACATACGCAAAGATTCTCAACGATGTTAATTTAAAATCTAATAAACATAAGCAAAGCCCATTCATCTTTAAAAACACAATGAATAAGCAACATTAGTAAATACTTTAAACAGATTATTAACAATTAACGTTTGCGACACTTTTCAGCTATGAAAATACATCGGAATAATACAGTGAATCTTAAAGATCTATAAACAAAACTGTGTTTTGTAAGATAAATAATTTAAATTAAGAAGAATAAAAGTAAAGTAAATGTCTATGTTTGTAATTTTAAGAGCATTTCACAGCTTTTTTCTCAGCCAGAAATGATATTTTGATACATTTTCGAATAAAGATTATTATGTGTGATATTAAAAAAATTAAACACTAATTAATGGAATCAGTATTAAATCTATACTGATAAATCACAAATTGATTTTCAATTTTTAATTGGCAATCGTATTGAAATAAACTGGATTTATGCATTTAATTTGTATTTTTGAAAATTTTGAGAATTTTAATGAAATGTGTGATCATTTTATTACATTATGAACTTTTAAAAGTATTTCTACCTCTACAAACTATATAATGCTATTTTCTTCTCCATTTGAGTTTGATTTCTTACAATATGTCAAATGCTGAGTGACATTTTTTGTCTGATTTCTTCAAGTTTCAAAAATTGCATCCTTATAAGAAATTGGCGTAGTTAGAATATTGATCTCGCTCTTATGCGATTTTCTGATTCAGTAAGTATTGCGTTGACATTTATATAAAATGTAAACTTGTACGTTTTTTAAATTTAAATTCCTAAAAAAACTATTGTACATTTAAATTTGTAGAAAATGGTAAATGGCATTTTATATAGACCATGTATAATTGGTTAAATTTACCTACTGCTTTATTATATTGCATTCATTTATGTTGCCGTAAAAACAGCATTATTTTCGGAAGCACACATTTTTATCGGTATAATTTCATCTAGATACATTTAGCTTTTGATTGTAATATTGTTTCAGATTCAAAAGAATAAACGCAAGCTTAATCTTACGTTAGAGCCGATATTTTTACATTTTCTTAGCATAATTTTGGGAATGGTAGTTATCCACTAGATTTTTTTGATTTGAATGTCGCAAAGATTCTCCATTGGGTCCATGTCCAGATAACATGCTAGCCATTTAATTTGAATTTCTTTCTCTAAGATGAATTTCTTCACGAAATTTGCATGGTGTGATCTGAAATTATTGTTCATTAATAAAGGAAGAACCAGGAAGATCTGAGGATCTCATTCCTAAATAGGTGACCAGTACGAACTTCCTTTAGGATGATATGGAAACCGTTCCACACAGACCATTACTTCCACACCACCAAATCTAACATTTTCTAGTATTAAAACGGGATTATTTCTAGTGTCACGTTTCCCACAGATGAAAATAACCCTATTATCATGATGGAGAGAAGAAAGGGACTCACTACAGAAAAAAGAAAATTTCACCATTCGTGTTTCTAATCCACGAATGGTAAAATATTCTTTTTCTATTCACGTGTTATTTTGTTCACTCCCCGTGAATGCAAGTGTACTTTGCTGTTGACTAGACACACACCACTGGTAGACGAGCATACAGTCTTACAGTGTGATTAAATATAACCATTGAAAACATTTATATTTCATCTCAATATCTCTACGAAAAATACAAATATTACAATAAATCAAGTTTAATAACACGGTAAATTATTCATTAAATAATTTTGACAAATCAATAATATCAGTTCCTGGTTAGACACTAATTATTGGGACTATATGGATTTATTAAGCATAAATCCCTTGTAACATAAACTGAAGTAACTATATTTCAAAGGCTTCGAGAGCTATTAAATATGCTTTAATATTTATGCAAAAACTAATAAGAGATATTTTAGCAAAAAAAAAAATGTAATATTTATACTAAATAATTATTATGAAAGAAAATTATATATATTTTTTCAATATAAGAAATTACTCATGAGATTATAAATTTAATTAAAATATAAATTTAGTACTTAACAAATTATTATTTAATAAAAATATGAAAAATAAAGGTAAATGAATATATAGTTTTTGTTTATATAGTTTTTTTGAAGCTCAACAAAATCCTTCTATTTTAGCATCTTGTTTAAGTCGCGCGCGAGTTTGTAAAATTCAATTAGAATCTATTAAAAGTAAACGCTTAAGAGGCGAATATTTTTTTAATTCAACTTCTTTGTGGTTAACATGCGAAAAAAAATTCATATTTCTCTCAAATTATATTTAAATTTTCTAAAATTGATATTTCATAACTAAATCACTATATTTATTGAAAGCTAAATCAGTACACTTATTACTAAATCAGTTCACTTATTACTAAATCAGTACACTTATTGAATTAAATGTTACTTTTTTAGACCATAAATGCGAGTAAATGGAAAATTTGTGTAATTATGGAAACATATAAACAAAGGTAGTTCAAGCTATCTTTTTGATTTATAGAATTTAACTTACTTAAAATAGCCGCATATTTTTCCACATGCTGTCAAGAGCAGTCGTTAGATTTTACTTAAAACATTTATAATCTCTTAAAAATATCATTATATCCAAAATATTTATGTTTTAAGTATTTTTCTAAAAATTAAAAACAGTTAATAGAAATATATAAATAATAGAAGAAAAGAAAATTCTTGTTGGGACTTACCAAAATTTGCAATGGTAAACACATAATATAGTCATAAGTAAAAAAAAATAAATAAGCAATTTTTAATCTATTTTTTCGAAACAATAATATAATGGTTTTCATTTTTTTAAATGTTTGTATCATTTTTGTGTTTTATTCATGATAGCATGTATGGAATGTATTGAGGTTTGAACTGTGTTTCGTTACATAATAATAATTCACGTTTGTCTATTAAAATCTTAATTCTCATTTTGAGAAAAAAAAATTACGGCGTAATTTGTTAACATTCACTTAAAGTAGCTTTGTTGGCATTTTATTTAAATGTTACTAATTTTGGATTGCTTTTGAAAGATAAGATGCTCTGAATATTTCTAGTTTTATGCGAAAATTCAATAAAATGTTAGACTTGAGAACATATAAGGAAAATTAAATGCAAGTGTCGTGATTCTAAGTATTTACTTACTGTAATTAAATTCTTTCTTTCTCTTAGGGCAATTACATACATTTATTGAGGTATCTTGTGTTTTGTTGAATTTTCTCTTTACTTTATTATTAATGTTGAGCTCAGAAGTTTTAAATTTTCCTTTTTTTTAAGTTTAAAGCACAAAGTATGCTATAAAGGAGTTGGGATGAACCTTTGAACTTTCTTTCTGATTTTATTGCGAGTAACTTTAATTTTCCTCTAGCTCTGGAATTTTCCAATAGGAACACATTTTTTATCGCTGGGAGATTAAAACGCTTAAATGAAAAATGTGTTTATTGCTTTCCTGAAGAAAAATATATTTAAAGATATTACTTATCTAAAAATAGTCCTCCGTTTTAATTCATGTACTTGATTTATATCTAATTAAACTAGCAATTGTTATGGCCATAGCACATTTCTTGCTTATTTCATGATGTATTATTCTTGTCTTCGAATAACAGCTTTAAATGGCATATATTTTATGTGCATAAAAAACTTTAAAATTTAAAAAAAAATAGGCATAAAATTTAATATTATTAAGTAGATTTTTTCCCTGAGGAAGAGAAAGATTTAGTATAAAAAATGTACAATTGTGTCAGAATGACGTAATTGCTTACTATTTAGAAAAGAATTTATTAAACAGTCGTACAATAGAAAAATGCATGCTCTAATTATATTTCACGATTATTTAAAAAAAAACTTTGCAATACTTTCTATATAGAAATGCACATGAACAAACAAAGGATGCAATCGTTATTTTATATTTACTAAAATAATAGTATTTCAATATAACAGGGATTTTAGAAAATTCAATTAAGAGATTATTATAACATTCAAAGTATGGAAACAAGTTTCTTTTCAACAGCGCCATAAGCTTCTTGTTGTCTATAAGCATTAAAGACTATATTGATATATTATTATATATCGATGCATTATTATATATCGATGCATGTAAGATTCCTTTTGACATCTTTGCATCACGTAGCGAGCCTACTAACATCCGGAAACTGTTTTCATGGAGAGTACACTAGGTAATCATACGCACACACACACACACACACAAAGTAAAGAATCATTAATTAATATTGTATTTAAGCCATTAGTTTATATTATTTTTATCATTAATTTAATTTCAATTTCAATAAAATAGGTCATTCACCATTTCAATAAAATAGGCCTTTTATTTACCTATTTAGCTACCAGCTAAATAGGTCATTAAAATGCCTATTTAGCTGTTTATTGCAGTGAATTTCGACTCTATATTTCGTTGGTCCAATTCCCATTTTGGGCTTTGATATTAATAGTGTAATTGGATATTCATTCTTAACTATAGTTCTCGATTTAATAAGCTTTCATATACAAAAATATTTACGGTATGATAAAAATACCTAAGAATATATTGGTTTTTAAATTATGTTTATTATACAATCCAGATTACATTTTAAAATGATACTAAGATGTCATTGGTATACTGTGTTCTACAAATTAAATATAAGAAATCATACGAGAATTTATTTTAAAAGAAAGGTAGATAAAGAAGGACAAAAGGTAAGAAACACACACACATTTCTTATAAGTACTAGTTAAATCATTCTATTATGAAAAAGTTTAGAAAAAATATCACTGTATGTAAATTTGGCTGAAGAATTGATAACATCACACCACATAGTTGATTGTTAACTTGATTAGATTTTTTTTATACTTCATGCTACCAGTGGGCTGATTCTTTTCGGACATACATAATAAAATTTCTTGTAAGAGCTAATACTGCTCTTTTATTTTTATGACTTGTAAGTAATCTATTAAATTTATGCATGTATATAGTATATAACAGATTATTTTGCTTGAATTGCATTTATAAATAACTTAAAAGTATCGATTTATAACATCTGAATAGATAATTTCATGTACTATATTTTTGATAATTATGTAAGCTAGGTAGATGAATTTAAGATTCTTCTCATGAATTTATCATATTATTAGGATATTCTACGGTTGTATAGAAAAATATTTACTTTTCTCTATGCAGAATGATTGTTTTTCTTTTTAATATGCAATTACACAGAGTAATCTTCGTTGATTTCGTCTTGTGGTCAATTAAATTCTCCGATATATCATTAAATATTAATTGGTTTATTGAATGCTTAAGAAATTTTGCAACATTAAAAAATTGGTGTTTTAAGATATGTAATAAACACTATCTAATTAATAAGAGAAGGCTATTGGTTCGAATCCAGTATACTAATTAACTATGCGTGGATTTGTATTCATAACATTGCAATTAATTATATGTATTAATAAATATGCATTTGATATATCCATCTCTAGTTTCTTGAAAATCTTATTATGCAGTATATTTTTGGCTATAAATGAATTTTTACCATCTTTATAATTTCGAAATTTTATTGTATAACAAAATCAAATATCATTTCTCCCTCATGATAGCAAAGGTACATTTTTTGTAAAATCAGACTTAAAAATAAAAAAAAAATGTTAATATTCCCTTTATTTTCCAATATGTTTTTGTAATTTAAAATATTAGTTTAATTATATATGATGTTATAATCTCGTCCTATTTAGCCTAAATGCTGATATAGACATTGCATAAATGCATTAGATTATTAAAAGTAATGCATTTATAAAATACTGATGTGAAATATATGTTTCCGAAATAATGGTTTATGTATATTAGTAAATCCATAGCATTAAAGTATTTATAGTTTGTCAATATTTACTGTAATTGAAAGTTTTGTTATCAGACTCCATCTCTTTCATTTAACAATGTTCAATATTCATGGAAATTAAATGTATGGAATTGAAATGCGTTGAAAATATTATTTATCTTGTTTGCTAATAATTATTATTAATTTACAATGAAATAGTTTTGTTTTAAATTATATGACAGCTTAAATAAATGTTTTTGACTAAAATAACTTGTATGTATGTGCATATATATATATTTTCGTGTTTGTCAGAAATGGGTGTCTATTTTGCATAGCTGACCATCTATTTTGCATACTGATGAAGACGTCCCAATGATCTTTCCTTAATTATATTTTATTGTTTTTCTTGAATTTGTCTGTTTGATTGTAAATTGTATTGTTTCTTTATTGTTTTATCTTTATCCATTTAATGTAACTTACTTAATTTACATCGGCATGACGTACAATAACTGCTTTTGCGCTGGTATGATTGCCTATTACACTTAATTATTTAATGTTGTATTTGCCTTTTCTATACATTGTATTTTCTATATATATATATATATATATCCTTTTCACGACGGGGCGCCTTTGTTTAAAACGCGCGCTCAGGACGAAGCGGAAATGAAAAGAATTATGCTACAGGACGGGGGTTTTGCTCCACTAAGGCTAATGTAAGAAAAAAAATCACAAATAATTAAGTTTAAGTCCTTCCAAGGTATTTTTGTTAGCATTTTAGATTATTACGTAATCTGTCTTATAGCATTAAAACTAGACTTTACTAATGTTTTCTTCAACTTATAAGAAAATACATGAAAAAAAGTTTGTTTACCTTGAGAAATAATTTTTGAAATTGCTATTCCAATTATTCCAAAATTTTAATTGACAAAACACATTAATATACTTTCACATTAATAAAAAATATACGATAAGGGCTATTTTTAAAAAAAATTATTAATAAAATTTAAAATGAAGACAGGGTGTGGAAAATCTCGAGGCAAAGAGAAATGCAAAGTCCTACGTTGCAAATGTCCGTGTCTCAGTATCGTTAGAAATATAACTTTCTAACTCTTTAGCAAATGAATCATCACTTTCATCTATATCGCTAGTTTGTTCATTTACCATACTAGTATATTCATCCTTTGATAAATAACGCTTCCACGCCATAATAATCTAGAGTCAAGGCTTTCCGAAATAGAAAGAGGAGTGCGCAAAAATTTATCCGAAAGCAATACAAACTGTAACAAAACTGATGCTAAAATCCTAAACGACTTCACATAGTAGCGAAAACAATAAAAAAAAAAGTGTTCGGAGAGCTATCAGAAGCGAGACTGCTTATATCACATGGTAAGTTAGAGAGCCGAGCTGTGTTTACATTACGATTTCCCCCTTCCCCAGCCACAGCAGACAAGCAAAATACAAAAATCAGCCAGAATATAAACAATCTGAAGGTCAGAATACTAAAACTACGTTCAGTTTAAATGTAATGGACACATAGTACCATCTAGTGGCTATTAAAAATTGTTTCAGCTAAAATGCAAATCTGCACTGCCCGTTCACTAGTTTTTTTAAGCAGTTTGCCCGAACAGCGTACGTGCTACCCGAAATTGGCCTCTTCCGGTTTGCCCGTACGCCATACGGGCATCGATATTTTCTCCTTTCCTTTTCTGGTTTGCCCGCATTTTTCATAATTGTAAGAGAACATTTAGTATTTTTATTTTTCAACAGATGGCTTGTCAATGTAAATGAAATGCTTTTCATCTGGGTTTTTCTATGTAGTGGGAACTTTTCTTGGAAATTTTGTTTCTACTGTTTGCCGCGCTTGTGAATCTATCTTGGAAATTATGGATGGAATAGACGACTAAAATACTTTCTTGTCAGATGATGAACTACACTCTGATACAGATATTTCTTCTTATTATTATTCCTCAGATGACTCGTGCAGTAAGCTCAGTTCATAAGAAGATTTAAGTTCTGCAATAATTTTTATTGAGGTTGATATGAAAATCCACCTGTTCCGTGTCCTCGATTTAAATTTTCTGGTATTCCCTCTGTGAACCTACAATTTGATGACACTTCTGATGTTCTACAATTTTATGAAACATTCATTGATTTTTCACTCATGAATAAAATTGCGGAAGAGACAAATAAATATGTCCTTCTTTATTGCATGCAGAATGTACTTGAAAAAAGCAAACATTTAGGGGTGTTTGAGTCTAAATTTGCAAAATAAATGTTGTAAAAAAGCATTAAAAGTGAGAAAAAAAATCTTAATATTCTTATTCTATTAAGTAGGGTAAATAATAATGGCAATAAAAATATGCTATTTTTGGAAGCATTTCTGGTAAAATAATTGACCGCTTAAAGGGTTAGGCTAGTTCTTCAGGAGTGCACGGGTGAACAGTCCGGGCCTCACATGCGTCCGTACGAAAGGTGCAATATATTATATATTTCAAATTCTTTAAATTAAAAGAACTATTTATGATGTCATGGTTACTGAATAGCACAAAAAAACATTTTTGGTTTGTGACGGGATATTATTTATTATAAACACTTTCACTTTTTGTATATCGATTTTTAACTAATTTATCCAACGAATCACTCACTCACTGATTTATTAACTTATATAACATAACTATTAATTTCAGTAGATGATAGGAATTCTGCATCTTTATTGATGATTTTCAATTTCCTTCACATTTCTTTCAATGTTCTGTCAAAATTCATCTATAGTATTTTGTAATATGTAAAAAAAAAATTATTACTTTCTAATTATCAAGATATTTCCAACTCTCTTAAAATCAAAATATTTTTGTACTTTCGTTTCAGTCAGGTGAAATATTGAAAAACATATTTTTGTAATTATTTAAAAATAAAAGATAAAATAAAAATTGGTATGAAAAAATTTATGTTTTTTTTAACAAAATAAATAAATGACTTTACAGCCTCAGCGGATAATAAAGTCATGCATTTTAACAGAAGAAATACATGACAACTAATAAGGTATTTGTTTTTAAAATCCAGCAGATAAGGAATTAATTTTTACTTTAATAATTAAGTATATCAGATCAGTAACTAAAAGTTAAATGAGGAAAGCTGATTCAGAATATTTTTCCCTTCTTACGAAACTCCCAAACATCATATAAATGTCTACTAGGTCATTTAATTCGCATGGGAATTTCGTAATAAACGCTATGCTATCTTAATATGTAATTTCACGTATCTATTTATAGTTTCTATCTAATAATCAAAAGAAGTGACCTTAAGTGACCCATACCGGAATCTTACAAATATAGGACACTTAAGAGTTACATTCAGTCATTGGAGAAAAAAATAACTTCAGGTTTCTAGTCAGTCTTATCTAAGAATTATAAATGTAACATTTTAACTGCACTCTTATACCAAATAGTGGATATTTATTTATTTATTTTCCAAATTTTTCAGGTTCACTAAGAGACTAAACCATTTTCATTTAATTTCCCTATAAAGGTACATACTATTTTATTATATTATCTATTATTTAAGTAACACTTTATGAAGTATTTATCATAAATAGTAAAGCTTCTATAGTTTCTAATTGTATATATGGATAGTTAAAAAAATAATGAAACCAATTTCTAATATTCGTAACTTTGGTCTGTAGTTTCAAAAAGTCATTTTTTGTTTTTAACAATATTTACATAATAATAAATTTAACAGCTTATATAATATATATAATGAATAAAAATAATATATATATGGAAATGATTCTCTATAATTTTATATTTTACCATTTATCAAATTCAGATTCACAAATGTTGTAATTAAAAGTCGCGCTTTCATTCATTTTCTCTATATACATATATATATTCGTATTATAATTTATAATTTCATGATAAGAAAGTGTAATAAATTTATTTCGTTAATTGTAATCTTTGATTATTTAAGCCATAGTAATTAGCCTTATATAGTAGAAATCCCAATAATGATGTATATATTTGTACTCTAATGAATTATAGATATCATTGATTGTGTAAACTCTAGAATTTTAAAGTGTGCGACTTGTTAATATAAATATTACATACATAAATATATTTCCATGGCTTTTGTCATTGGAAAATATCTAATATTAACAGGAATATTGAGTATGAAGTATTTTATATGATATATAGAAATAACACCTTTAAATTTAGCAAATATATATCATGCATGTGGTTTATAATCTATAATTAATTTTTTCACACTTATTTTGCGTATTTTTTTTCTGATATGTAGTTGAAGCATAGGATATTAAAATTTGAATTTATCTTGTTTCTATGACCACGCGATTCCCAAACATTAGTAATTTTGATGACATAGTAACAGAATTCGTCAAAATTGTTAAAAATGTTTGTTGATACTAAATCTAAAACGATTTTAATTTATATTTCTTATATTTTCTTATTAATAACCCCATAAATTTTCCACAGAAATATTTTTCTTCTTCATATTATATTTTATGGGAAATGTTCTATTCAAAATATACTGATGCAATACTTTAAATATTAAAATTATCCTTCTGCTATACAAGGTTTTGTGTGCAAAGATGAAATGAACAGAAATTTAAAAATGCAACATCATTAAATGGTTTGAATTTACACAACTTGAGAGTAAAAATGTATAGATATTTCGGAGCACTTTAGAACTAAAGTTTTCTTTAAATATTTGCATATGGCTGAAAATTTGACTTAGAATTGACAAGTTTTATATATATAACAGCGTATCTCATATGCCAAAAGTACTCTTTACATGTTATAGGAGTTTTGAAAGAATATTCATATATGTTCGTAGTATTATTCAGAAAGAACACTTTCAAATGCTTATTCGTTTCGATACTTGCTATTTTATTAATCTAAACTTCTGAAGATATCTCAGTGAAGAACCTAATGAAGAGAATATCTTGTAAATATTTCATCAGTATAAACCTTTTTGTCATCGTGCATCGAAAATTTTCCTTACTATCTTTTACAAACATTAGAATTAAAGTCTTTACATTAATGCACACGAAAATGAGAAGATGTTAAAATTTTTTATTACACTATCCAAAATATTATTTTATAAAATTCTTTTCAATATCATCAACAAATGTTAAAGTCCAAAAAAAATTTATAAATCATATGCAAATATTTTCCTTATGAAACGAAATGAAAAATATGAATAATTGGGTAAATAATATCAATGAAAGGAATTTATAGAATATCATGTTTTTTCTTTTACCTCTATTTTATTTCTAAATTTATACTTTTTGATCTCAAAATTCAATAATTTT
>JAPDSC010072444.1:0-13327 GCA_026290005.1 Latrodectus geometricus | reverse complement strand
CATTTCTGTGGAGGAACTCTCATTAATGAGCAATGGGTGTTGACAGCTACTCACTGTGTAGTCGGGTAAACAACATAATTACGTGTTTCTTAAAAATAAGTTTCTGTATTAAATTAAAATAAGTTGCTAATAATGTAATTAAAGTTTTTAACTTACTTAAACAGTATTTAAATCATCTTTAGTTGTGTTATAATGAGCATTCTCTTCAGCTTTCCCCATCCGGGTAACATCAAGGTTCACTTGGGAGCTCACAGCAAATTCAACAAAACTCAGTATGAGCAAATTCGTAGGAGTGCTAGAGTGATTTCATATCCAGATTTGGAAGGAGATAGGGTGAGTTTTTCCTATAGGAGGATAACAATTAAATATAGAAATGATATTTATTCAAAAATTAATTCTTTTAAACTTTGTTATAATATATCCACTTCAAACAAAATATATTATGCATCAAATTTAAAGGAAAACTGTTTTCTCATTTCAATATAAAGGAAGAAATATCACCTATTCAGCAATATATAAGTTATAATATGCTTACATTGTTGTAATAGCATAAAGAATAATTAAATCTTTTGTATGGTGCTAAATTTTTCAATCAAATACGTAATTTGCCAATGCATACGAAATGTTTTCATACATAGAAAAGAAATGGAAAGTATTGATTAAAGTCATTAAGTCGAATTCAAATGTAAAATAATTTGTAATGTATCTATACTGATAAACATTTAATTTCAATCATACTTTCGATATGCAGAGGTAAACGTATTTTGTTAACTTATTTAAATTTTCACAGAATAAATCAAACGACGTTTAATTATTTGTATGCATAATTTTTTTTTGTTCTAAGTTTAAAGTTGCTTAAAATTAAATTTTTAAGATACGGTTATTTGGCTTGCAATGATTATAACATACAAATGTACATGCAATAGTAAAAACATTCACAAATATATTTATATGTATTAAATGAATTTAAGCATTTATGGTTTTTAACATAGTTCTAGAAAAACTAAACGTAAAAAACATTTAACATTTATTTATCTTTTGTTTTTATTTACAATAAATTCTTCCTGTTCCACAATTATCATAAATTATTAATTTCTCTCTGTATTAAAAACCGAATTTTACTGATAGTTAATTATATGAAAATTATTAAGCAATTAATTTTTTTATTACTTAATTGAAACTCGCCCCTTGTATGAAAGTACGTGTAAGTTAAGTCTAAGAAAAGTGTTTTATAATTTGAGAATAATTTTAATTTAAAAATCAGAAATAACTACATAGATATTATACTTTGAATAGGATAATAAAATTTTATTTCTTGATACAAATTCTTTAGTTTATCGATTGAAATAATTCATATTTTACTAATTTACGAAAGTCATTGTAGTACATTGATTAATTTTCATACAAACGATTCATTGAATAGTTTATTTCAAAATATTTTATTTTTCACATAATTTAGAACAAAACGTTTTGTAGCCTAAATAAAGTATGCGTGTGTCAAGAAGAGAAAAAATTAAAAAAAAAATTTATATGCTAAGAATTATTTTTACATAATAAAATTTAATTTTTATATTTTCTATTTAATCTCACTTAGATTAGAACTTACACAATGACGCACGACATCAGTCTTATCAAACTGAATGCTCCTGTCAAATTCAACAAGGGTGTTCAGCCAGCTTGTTTACCACATCTCGGATGGAAACCTCAACCTGGCTGGCTGTGCTATGCTACAGGCTGGGGTGAAACACGAGGTAAAAACCCATTATTAAAATAAACTATTACAAATATATAATAAAATATTCTTATATAATAAAATCTAGGGATCAAATCACATGATTCTTATTTGCGGATTTTCCTTATTGCGTTCTTTCAATTCTTGAAAGGCACCTCCAATGAAAAGTAATCCCAAAAGATTCCTAACGTCAAACCTTTTGATAACTATAATTAACGCTTCAAAATAAGTCAACGTACTGTGTTAAGTCTTATTTAAAAAAAACAAGCATTTCCTTGAGTAAAATAACTTTTTTTAATTAAATTTAATAATTTATAGTTTTATACGAGGGTCATTCTGAAATTTTTGAGATACAACTAGGTTTTTAAAGTTATACTTCAAGTTATAGTCAAGTTAAAGTTATAGTTAAGCCATTCATTTCTTGGAATGGATGAAAAAATGCATTTATATCCACATCAATCTCTTCTACTGAATGAAAACGACGTCCACGTGAGTTCTTTTTTAGATTAAAGAATAACCAAAAGTCGCACATAGCTAGATCAGGTGAATACGATGGATGTTCGATCACTTTAATTTGTTTTTGTTTAAGAAACTCAACTGTTAATCCGGCTGTATGTGAAGATGCATTGTCATGGTAAAGCATTAGTCCTCTAACATTCAGTTCTTGTAGAATTTCTGGAAGATATTTAGTGGTACACCAGTTTGCTGTTACTGTCTTCTGTCCTTCCAACTTGATGGCTTTGACCAATCCCGTTTTTCTGAAGAAAACGGCATACATCACTTTTTTTAGTGCGCGTTGATTTTTCACCATTGTCGGCTTGGGATCACCTTCAAAAACTCAGAACGAAAACAAAAATTAGTTAGAACGAAAACAAAAATGAGGGATCCGATATAAATATTTTTTCTCTACTGCCAGTTGTTACACAGTTAAAGTGCGAAAAAAATCAAACCTATTCTTTCTTGAAGCGTAAAAAGTTTCTGAATAGGAATTCTACATCGTCTAATTTGAATACATATTGGCATAAGAAAATTTACAGTGAGTTCAAATCATCCTAAATTATATTTTAAATTAACTTCCAACTTTTTTTGTAATAAAATTTTGACATGATACATAATTTTTATTTACCTAGAATCCAACGTAACCTATAGTCCAACGCCCTGCTATAAACTGCCTTACATTCCTTATAGTCGTTCACCATTCAATTTTGGGTGGAAATTCATTGGACAAAGTGCAATTTCTTTTTATATTGATAATGATTAGAAGAAGCCACTTTTAGAACTGTCAGTATGTGATAATATAATCAAATCTTCTCATTTTTTTCGAATGTTTTAATAGTACCTACTAATATTTTAAAATTTCATTCTTATCATATAATTTTAAAATGTTAGTAATAATTAGCCTTTTTTTACATATGTATATAATCCTTAACTACTGCATGCTAATACCTTTGTATTAAAAGTTATCTAATATTTATTTAAAACTAAAGTAATAGAACAATCCAATAACATAAACTTTTTGTATTACATTTAGATTGTTTTAATTAAATATAAAAAATTTAATTTTTTAGATTTTCTTATAAGAATCTATGGTTTTCGGAACCTCATGAGAAAATTATATATGGTTTTATAATTCTTTTTTACTAATTATATATTTCAATAACTTTCATTGCCACCCTTTCTGTTTAGTGGTCAACGTGCCTAATTGCAGATAGGTAGGTTCTGAGTTCGAATAGCGGTTCGGACTTAGATGTGCTTTCTCTCTGTACTGTCTTTGTGCTTTCCTTGTATGAATGAAGTATGAATGATTGCCTACCTTATAATAACGGGTACCGATGGCATGTGTGCACTGAAGAAGTCGGACTGCACACCAAATTATGGTTCAGTTGGTAAAGTCAAGCAGCTCACCCAATATTGCCTGCCTGGCTGGCACACTCAAAAAAAAATTATTGAACAAATTTCAGCAAATATATAATTTAAATAATAATTTTTACATTAGTACTGAATTAATTTTTAGCTTATTAATTATAAGATTTTTGAAACAAATTATATCAATTAAATTTTTATAAATTTACTTAAATTTTGAGTAGTAACATTTATAAACATTTTATATTAAGTGACTTTTTGTAAAGATCTCAGCTGTTACTTTTAAATAAAAAAAAATTAAGTAAACAATTTCATTGAAAAAATTTGAAACGAAACGAATTAAATCTAACAAAAATTATAAATTTAAACAATAAAACTGAAGGAATAAATGGTTCAATACCTCTCAATATTTTTGTACTTAATACTGAATGCAAAATTATTACATTTAAAAAAAATATTTGATTTTGTTTTTTACAACTTTTACTAAAATTATAAGTTAGTACATTAAATTACAGTTTTGCTTAAATTTTATATTTAATTTCCTATCATTTGCTTTCATATTAATGAATATATTTGGATTCTCTAATAAGAATTAAATTAAGCTTAATCCAAATCAATAATTTTATTAATAAAAAATAATTTATTGGTTTCTAGGTTCCGGTGGCTCCGATGCTTTGAAGCAAATGGAACAAGTTGTTCAACCCAGAAGTAAATGCGGTTTTGATGAAAATACCCAAGTCTGTGTTGAAAAACGCAACAATTCTCCGTGTCATGTAATGATTTTAATTCTTTTCAAATAACTTTATTGCGTATGTAAGAAGTCTTTTAAACTTTTAGTTCAAATTTGGAGTTTCTACTTTATGAAGAAAATTTGATTATTTTTAAAAAGGATTACCAAATCATCGAAAATATATATTTGAAACCTTATTTATGAATATATAGTATTGTTTTATTGTTTTATTATATAATTGCTTATCGTATATGCTCTTATTGGTTTTTATCAGAAAAAAACATAGCAGGAACATTAAATTTATATATATATATATATATATATATATATATATATATATATATATATATATATATATATGAAATTTTTGTTATTTATCTTAATGACAAATTTTACTTTATTTTTATTCTATAAGTTTTCAATATACACTACTGGCCATTAAAATTGCTACACCAAGAAGGCGACATGCTACAGACGTGAAATTTAAACGAAAGGAAGAAAATGTTGTGATATGCAAATGATTAGCTTTTCAGCGCATTCAGACAAAGCAGGCGCCAATAGCGACACCTACATTGTGCTTCAATGAGGAAATTGTTCAGCCGGTTCCTCATACAAAAATTGCATTTGAACGTTGTTGCCTGGTGAAAAGTTGCTGTGATGCCTCGTGTAAGAAGGAGAAATGCGTACCAGGACGTTTCTGACTTAGATAAAGGTCGAATTGTAGCGTACCGGGATCGCGGTTTATCTTATCGCAGTATTGCTGCTCGCGTCGGTCGAGATCCAATGACTGTTAGCAGAATATGGAATCAATGGATGCAGGACGGTAATACGGAACGCCATGCGGGATCTCGACGACTACCTATCACTAGCAGCCGAGAAGACAGGCATAATATCCGCAAGGCCGTAATGGATCTTGCAACCACGTCACGAGCCGTGAGTCAAGAAACGGGGTCTTTTGGAAGACAACAAGTGTCTGCATGAACAGTTCGACGACGTTTGCAGCAGCATGGACTCTCAGCTCGGAGACCATGGCTGCGGCTTCCCTTGACGCTGCGTCATAGACAAGAGCTCCTTCAATGGTGTGATCAAAGACGAACCTGGGCGCACGAATGGCGAGACGTCATCTTTTCAGATGAATCCAGGTTCTGTGTACAGCATCATGATGGTCGTATCCGTGTTTGCTTAATCGTGGTGAACGCACACTGGCAGCGTGCATTCGTCATCGTCATACTGGCCCATCACGTGGCGTGATGGTATGGGGTGCCATTGGATACACGTCTCGGCCACCTCTTGTTCGCATTGACGATGCTTTGAACAGTGCTCGTTACATTTCTGGTGTGTTACGACCCGTGGCTCTACCCTTTATTCGAGCCCTGCGAAACCCTAAGTTTCAGCAGGATAATGCTCGACCGATTGTTGCCGGTATTATACGGACCTTCCTTGATACGGAACATGTTCGGCTGTTGCCCTGGCCAGCACGTTCTCCAGATCTTTCACCAATAGAAAACGTCTGGTCAATGGTTGCCGAGCGACTGGCTCGTCACCAAACGCCAGTCACTACGGTTGATGAACTGTGGCATCGTGTTGAAGCTGCATGGGCATCTGTACCTGTACATGCAATCCAATCTCTGTTTGACTCAATGCCCAGGCGTATAACTGCTGTTATTACTGCCAGAGGTGGTTGTACTGGGTACTGATTTATCAAGATCTACCCAGCCAAATTTTTTGAAAATTTAATCACTTGTTATTTCTAGTATAATATATTTGTCCAATAAATATCATTTTCTTATCTGCAATTCTTCCTGGTGTAGAAATTTTAATGGCCAGTAGTGTATTTCATAGTTTTTTATTGGCAGATTTATCTAAAAGTATCAATGTTGCATATGGTACTGCAGAATTGTAAAAATTATTGTAAATGTCAAATTTTTTTTTTAGAAGAATATAAAGCAATGTTCATTTTCCCCCTATTTTTGTTTTAAATGTTTCGTTCTGATACAATGCATTTTTGATTAATTCATTTTTTTACTACGTAATTCTTAACTAATTTGCTTTGTTAAAAAAACTTTATTTTCTCCCTTCAATAATTTTCACAAAATTTCATATTTATTGCTAACTGCTTTTCTGAGAGTTGTATTTTTTATTCTTATCATTTTATTCTCATTCAATATGTTTATTGCTTTTTTCATAGGGTGACAGTGGAGGCCCTCTACAGTGCAAACTCGGAGACAAATTCTACGTTTTTGGAGCAGCCAGTTTCGTCACCACGACCAACTTCATGAGCGGTTTGTGCACTGGACCTGGAGCCATGACAGTGTACGCAAGTTCCTCTGACAAGGCTGATTGGATTAAGATGATTGTCAACAAATACAGTTAAATGGATTGACGAATAAAATTTCGAAATCTATGTCTCCCCTTTATTTAAAAATACAAAACAGCATGAAACGTAAATAATTATTCAATAGACAAAAATATTGTTTTTATAGCAATCATGGTAATTATATAATCAGTATAGCAAAATTAAACATGATATTTTCAAAACTGAAGCCAATTGTTTTTGAAAAAAAAATTCTAGATACATTATGATTTTAAATAAAATAAGAGACAAAAAAAAAAACTGAGATTACAAAGAACAACAATTCATTGATAACTTATTAACTATTAATTAGTAATTTATAATATATTAATTACAAAATGTCTTTCATAATCAATTGATAATATTTTAAGATTGTGAAATTATCTTATATGCAACATATTGGATCAAAACTATTTTCGATTCACCTTGTACTGATATTGTATCAAAATACAATATAAGTTCTGCGAAACATAATACGCTTAATTTATAGTATTTAAACTTTAAAAAATACCAAATTTAATGAATAATTATAAATAAAAATAAAATACATTAAAAAATTACAGTTGATGTTTTTAATTAATTAATTCATTATTATTTTTTGTTTGTTAAATACAATGTTTTTTTTAACTTATACATCCTTAAAAGGAAGGAAAAAAATTTGTAACGACAGATATACTTAAAAATTATAGTTTATCAGTTAGAGACATTTAAATTATGTTATAAAGACCAGTTACAAGAAATTAAAATTATATAATCAAAATTCATTGGCTTTATGTTTACATTAAAAACATTAACTCATAAAGTTTACACTAAAAAGTCTCAAAATAAATATGATATTTTATTAATTATTAATACTCGGTAGCTTACAAAATATAACATTTATAAATATAAAAAAAGTATAAGAGTGTTTTATTAATATTTAGTTTCACTACGATAATATTTACAATACTTAATCTTAAACATTTTTTAAATGTAATGTAAGGAAAAATGTTTAGTTTAAAAGCTTAAGAGAAATAAAATCTTATTTATAAAACTTAAAAATATGAGATATTTATTTAGTTTTAGATTCCCAATTTCCACGAAAATAATTAGGCAGTACTTAGTAAACTCTGAGAGCCTATCTTAGGGATTCTTTTATATTATCAAAGGGTTAGATATACAAGGTTTTTAATAAAACGCTCTCCATTTTTAAATTATTCTTAACAATTTTTTTATGTTAAAAACATTGAAATTATAAAAATATTTAGTTTTTAACATTTAAAAAAATATTATTTTATTTTTTCTATAGAGTTACAGAATAACTTTCAACTTTTTATAACCTTACGAATTCAAGGAAAATATCGTAAGTGTGCTTGTGAAAAACTAGAGATATTCAACTAATAAAATACGTGGTGGAATAGCACCTACATTAGGCAATAATTGTTTGTAAAAATTGCCGGATTAATTATTATTTCAAAACAATGCCATGTTATCAAGATTAAAGTGACATTTATAATTGCGTTATAATCTGAGCAAGGGGCGGTATTAACCTCTCCGTGTAGACACGATGATATTTAGAATTTACATATGATGTAATTTCCATAGTATACCCTTAACTGTCCTGTAAAACATCAAATCTCAGATATAGATGCAGCCAGAAATTATTTTAAAAGATAATCCTTTTTTTTCCAGATTGATGAAAATTTTTAAATATGATAGTCTTAAAGATGATGCTGAAATATTTTTAAAAAATGTTGTATTTACGTATTAACGCCACGGCATCTAATTTCGAGCCAAAACTTACGTAGAAGTAGCGCTTAATCTGTAGTTAGATAATTTATTAATTATGAAAAGTTTACTTATAACTATAAAAATAATTTTTTGGATCATAAAAAAATTTCTTTGAAATTCAATCGGCTTAAAAAGCTGTGGGGGTGTTATTATTTAAGTACCCAAATTGTAGCCGATTTACTATTTATCAAGAAATATCAAAATACAATCATTCTTTGTTACATACCAAGTTTTTTAATTTGGTTGGTTGGTTGAGTTTTGTAGCTCAAGGTCCAAAAAGGACTTTGCGCCAGTATTTTAATTTGAGATAGCAATACAAAAAACATTTTTATAAAATTCCTTTAAAAATAAATGTCTTTAGGTTTTCTTTTTGTAAAGGAACAACATCAAAACGTACTTAATTTAATTTTTCGTAAAAAAAAATGTATTCAAATGTAAAAAAAAAGAATAATGAAATTTAAAGCAAATGGAAAGTGAATGAAAATAGACATCTTTCAAAAATGCAACTGCAAATTAGGTAAGTAAAATTAGAGTATAATTTTTTAAACGTTGAGAAAAAGTCAAATGTAGTTCAATAAAAACAACTAAACATTTTTAGTGAAAATTATGAATTATGTATGTAAAGTATTTGATTACATTTTTTCCTAGTTTTTACTTTTTTTTTACTTATGTTGGTTTTAATTATTTAAAAACAAGAGGCATTAATAATGAATTTATTATTCTTTCGTACTCTTTGTGATGAAGCACTAATAAGAAGAGTGAGCCGCGAATGGCAACAGGATATTATACAGTTATTTAAAAAAAAAATTAGTCAGTTTTCGCTGAGTCTGCTGGCTACTTTTCATCATACTTTATGAAATCAAAAAATATTTTTCTGAGGTGTGTCTTATCAGGTAAATTATTGAACACTGCGTATTCAGTACTCTCATTTTCTTGTAGTAAATGCCTTATATCTTTACAATATATAACAATGCATTATACATTTCTTTAAAAAAATTATAGCCAGTTTTCGTTAAGTAAACTAAATAATTTTCATCATAGACAACTTTAAGAAATCATAAAATATTTTTCTGAAGTCAGTCTTATCAGGAAAATTATCGTACACTGCGTATTCATTAATTTACTTTTTTTTTTTTTTTGTCGTAAAGGCTCTATACTTTCACACGGTACATTGCTTTCTTTTAACCCAATCCCAATAATATAATGTTTTCCCATACTCGGTGATCGTTCGGTATACATTAGGCCAAGTTTTTGGGAATGCACTGTATTTATATTTGAATCTTTGAAATTACAAAATACTGTATTGGATACATTGTTAGTGGCGTTTTTAAAGAAATTATATATAATATAAATAAAAATTAATGAAGACTATTTTGATAAAAAGGTGGGAATTGTGGTTTTGTAAAAGCTGATAATTTATAAGAAATTAATAAATTTTAAAAAATTGAAAATATATTTCAAATATTTTAAAATTAAAAACTAATAAAGGGGGTGGAATGTGAGAAGTCTTTTTAAACTTATAATGGGAACATTGTGAACAAACTTATAATGAACATTGTGAACAAACTTATATTGTGAACAAACTTATAATGAAAATATTGAACGACTCTTATACAGGTGATATATAAAGTGCTGAACATATTGATTTAGCGATGGCTTTGCAATCGATGAACTAATATCTCTGCTAAAGGCTAGAGGAATGGAGCTGCATAAATGGTGTTCTAATAATATTCTGTTGAGGAATGTTGCTGTATGAAGAATTTCCTGTTTACATTTTAAACCTTTTCAAAAAATGTATTGTCTACTATGAAATATTCATTTCATTCCGTAGCTTGTTGCAAATATAAGAGGACAAATTTCCTGTTTGTAAATCTCCATTATAGGAACTAAATTACATTTCAAAACAGATTTTTAAGTATAAAATCTTCCAAACTTTGATAGCTGGGACATAAATACCTAAAAAGTAGATCTCAATTGAAATATAACTTAAGGGCAAACTTTTGCTTTTTTTATGTTTGTAAATATTAATAAAAAATGTTGATTTTTTTTAGTTATTTTTGAACAATAAAAAACTAAACGAAGAAATATTATATTTTGGCCATTCTTCGGTAACACAATCAATTCAAACAAACTTTTCCGTTAAAAGAAGATTAAAATTTAAAATATAATTTCGTAAGTACCTTTTTGCAAAATACTTTTTATATAACATTTGCTCTTAATCAAAATTAATTTTTCTAACAGTTAATCACTTTAAAATAATTTTTTTAAATTATTTTAAAAACTACTTAAGATTATGGAATATAACATATATAACAATGGAATTCAACTTATGCATTCATAAGTAGTTTTCAAATTATAGTATGAAAAATAGCCCTATTTTTATACTAGTTATTAGTATAAATAAAAGATAATATTCAATCACATTTTCCATCGTTTTAAATTTATAATATAATTTTAAAAAATTATAATACTTGAATGTAATTTTAATTGTAAATTTAAAGCAGCTCAATTTTTTTATTAGTAGATATGAAATTAAACATAAAGAAAATAAAATCAAACACACATTTCTTTAAAAACACTTATGATTTAAATGTCCCGAATGAGTAATCCAAAATTTATTGAAATTTAAAAGATTATTGTTGGTTATAGTGTATAAAATTTAAATCCATCTATTTAAATATACTATCCAAGTTTATCATATATGTAATTTTCAATCATATTTATATTTGCTGAGAGATTTAGATTTAATAATCATAAATAATTAAAAAATTTAATATTTTAAGGGAGTTTAAATTGTAAAGATTAAGCTGCAAATTTTTCAATGGGTATTTCTAACAAAAGCATATAACATCTAAACTAAAAGAAAATAAAACTAATATATCTTTTAAAATACTTTCTCCTTAAATGTCATATGAAACAATTTATCGATTAATTTACGTTTAAAAGAATCTTGTTATATATATCACATAAAATTTAAATATATATGTTTAAATATCGATTTCCCTACGTTTATGATTGATTTAGTTCCAGATTATAAGAAAAAAGATAATTCTGATTTATCTGTCTTCTGATGATAAAAATGAATTTTGCCCTCAATAATATTCTGGAAATCGAATTTATCTTCAAGCTATAATATATTCACCGATGTTTTAGGTTATTATTAGTATTAGGCATTGAATAGCCTAACTCTAATAATAATAATGCCTAATACTAAATTCACCAATTTTATGTCATTATAAAACTCAACGATTTTATGTAAAAGAAGAATGGAAACTGTATTTTTGATATATCGTGAGTGTATTCAATTTCATGTATCTCGATTGAATGATTTGGATCAAGATTGTAATGGATACTAAATATAAAGTCTGAACAATCAAAGGAAATCATAGCATATATTCTTAGTATGATTTAAACAAAAATTTTCAAGCACTAAAGTTTTTCAGTCTTTAGTGCTTGATTTATAATTTTTATTCAGACTTTAGTGCTTGATTCATAATAATAAATTTTGTACTATCAATTAAAATAATACAAAAATTATATTTTCTAAGCAAAAATTACATATTAATTTGTTTGGAAAATTTTATCAATAAAAATGCTGATGAAATTTAAATATGTATGCCCAAATATCTCTTCTAAGAAAATACTAATCTATTTTGCTTTTCTAAGTCTAATTATACCATTTATAGATACATGAGCAATATTATGAGCTTGAATATAATAAGTCATATTTTATTTTGTGGATAGTAATATACTAATCCTACATCAGAATTTCTGAAAAAATCAGCAATGACACCAATGTGTTTTTGACGGGAATTAATTATTATAAAAATAATAAAATTCATTATATTAAAACGGTGTTTAAATGAATACCTTTTGATTATTAATTTAGAGGATTAATAAACTACATAAATGCAATAATAAAAATTATAAATAACAATATTATTATAACATTCATAATTTGATGAAGTTAGATTTTTCTCTCGCACTTTAATGAATATTGATCATATATTTATTGGATTTTATTCACCCCCGAGAATGGATCGCCATCTATTGTGCTATATGTCGTTAGGAAGGGAATCTTAAATATTTGTAAGAATTCTTACCAAAATATAAAAATCTATTACATAATTTAAGTCTCACAAAATACGATTTATTATAACTTTGATAGCTCCATTTCTATTATATCATAAATGGAGTTATTTCTAATAAGGATATTGATATTTTTACAACTCAATAACATTTTTGTAAAGCTGAGCACAAAATCAGATTTCTAATTAGAGAGACAGTTAGACTTGGATACTCAGTAAATTAATAGATAATTTATTTGGTGCACGATCTTGTAACTGAATGAATCCTAAACAGCGCACAACATTTTAGTTTCCATCATGTGATAATTTAGATAATCATAAGATATTTACAAGCAATAATTTGAGCTTAATCATTTGGAAGCAAATATGATTTATTTACCAAATATACATATTTGATAATATCAAATCAAATAAAACAAGTTTCAGAATTTCACAAAAGTACTTTGTATATTAAATGCTGCATTTATTCCCACCAACAAATAAATTGCATAAATATTCCTCCAAATGAGTATCATATTAAGAAAAAATATCATTTAGTGTTCTTAAACAAAATTCTTGTCTGTTGTCCATTTTATCCTTCCGTTTTGAAAGAAAATTGTAGATCCACTGCTTTTAGCAATCTTATCTAATTTCAGGTTTAAATCAATAGATAATATATGCGAATATTTATTAGATAATATGACTTTCTATTTTCTTGATTTTAAATTTCATGCATCGAACAGCTGCAACCGTTCCTATTAATTTTTATCAGACCCACCAAAAGAAATTTCCCAACTGCGAAATAAATATCT
>JAPDSC010072433.1:0-15497 GCA_026290005.1 Latrodectus geometricus | reverse complement strand
GTGTGTGTGTGCGTGTGTGCGTGTGCGTGTGTGTGTGTGTGTGTGTGTGTGTGTGTGTGTGTGTGTGTGTGTGTGTGTGTGTGTGTGTGTGTGTGTGTGTGTGTGTGTGTGTGTGTGTGAACATAAACATTAATTTATTTTGATTACCATATTGTATAAATAATATCCATAAAACTCTAATAGTATTAATAAGACAAATTTTATGAAAATATTTAAAAAAAAAAAGGATACACAAATTTTACAATTTTATGAACCAATATAATGGGGACAACTTATAAATACTTCGTTTAAAAATGCCAACTTGCATTTTTTACACATCAAGTTCTCTCACCTCTCCCCTTTTAACAATTCTACCTATATGCCATGAACTTGTTGGCACATACCATTCTTTAACTATAACTTAGAACCAAATCACCTAATTTAAGAACTGTTTATTTCATCGTTGCAAATTATTTAAATAACTAAGATAGTGTTTCCAAATTGATTACTTTGTTCTTACAGTTATTTCCGATCTGCTTAGATAGGTTTTATTTGAATTCAAATAAATTGATTCAAATAGCAAAGAAACAGGTTAGCCAATAAGACAATGTGCTAGTGTTAATAATTCAAGTCTAGCAATATCTAAAGAAAAGGTGGTTGAAGGACATTAGGCTTTAGTTTTGCTTCTACTTACGCCATAATTGTGAGTACTTCTTCACAGTGTTTACCACCCGTTTAATATGATTTTTGAAAGTTTTCACTCTCCTTCCCCATAGGCTTACAAAATTAAGATTCTAAGTAGCTTAAACTCAATTCCTTCTTCACTTAAATATTTTTTAACTCTTTCACGTGTCTCAAACAACCTATGACGTTTTTAAATTTTCTCCGAAAAAGTTAAAAATATTGTTCTGAATTATTAAGGAACATTATTCTCTACTGGAAATGTATTGTTCAATACTGTAGAGAAAAATATTCTTTCATCATTTCATTAAAAAAAATGTTTTACAGACAAAAATTGGTTCTGATGTCAGATTCAAGATTATTTCCAAATATTTGCCTTACTAACTAAGCAGTCATATATAGAAATATAAAAATTATGTAATGACCCATTCCTTTGGCCTTTATTCTTAAGGAGTCTACACACATCGATTCCAACTATTGTTAATTTTTTCAACCAGATAAAACCCTGTTAATTATTAATTTTTTTAGAAATACATTTTACCTCTGTAATACATTTTTCAACTACCAAACTGTACATTTTACTGCCGTTTAGTGGCTAGTATTTTTGACGTATGTATTGCAAGAGAACCTCAGAAGCAAAGTGTAAGTAGAAATTACTTAAAGAGATTAATAATTTATGTTCAAAATATATTGCAATAGGATACTTACCTACGTAGGCTATACTTGAATAATATAAATGGAAATTAGTTTTAAGTAAATCTTGATAATCTATGAAAGGATACAAAAAAAAAACACATTTATGTTTATGAAATACCCTACCAGACATCTTAAAAAAATCAAGTTTTAAAATAAATAATAAGTTTTGCATATCTCGTAAAAGGTATGGTTCCGTTATTTTCACAGACTGAAGATTAAAAATTCCCACTAAACCCAAGAACAAAACTAAGAATACGTAACATATTTAGTATTATATTAGTAATAAAGATTAACATATAAAAAAATTGTTTCGCGATATTTGAAGTTACGTTTAAGTTAATATTATTGAGAATCTTAAGTAAAGTAACATAATCTTCATTTTCTCCAGGTATTTCACCAATTTTTATATTATCAGTTGATTGTAAAAATTTTTGAACATTCAATATAAAGAACTATTTAAAATATTTAGTGTCACTATTTCGGGAAAGACAATCTGCAAGATTTTACTTAATAGGGCAGAGATACCAAGGGCAAGGATCAGTAACATTTAATACTTCATTCATTCTGTTTTGAATAAGGATCTTCCAACGTTTGCTATATCTTTTTACACAGTACAACATAATTTTTGAACGTGTCTCACTTTACTTTTGTTTGTTTAAAGCCAGTCAAAATCTTAATTTTACTCGTTAAGTGAGCAGCTAATAAAGATCTAGTATAAGAGCTCTAATTTAAGAAGGGTTACTATTCCCTTCGGTGGAGCTCTGTCTTCCGATATTATCAAGTTCATGGATCTTGTGTCTTTATTCTCAGATAGATTGCAACTCCATACGCTTTTTGGCTGGCTTCAGATAAGGCAGCGATTTCGATATCAAAATCCCAGTCTTCAGTAGTTTCAGGATTAGTGGTACTTGACTCTCTTTCAAATGAAGAATCTCAGAGCACCAGTTAAACTATAGTCTTTCACCCTAAACTGGTAAGACACAGTCCCATATTAGCTCCTATGCCACAGTGCCTGCAACCCAACTGGAACAAATGGCGAAATTAATCTTACGTGCAAGGAGATCAAAGATTTTTCCAATAGCTTAAAAGATAGTTCATGTTGTTGGTTTAACAGAAGAACTTATGTATGGAAAATTTGTGTGATTCAAAATTGTAATCTATTCTCAGCACTTTGGTAGAGTCAGGTATCACATGATCTGCAGAAGTTAATGTAACTCAAAGTATTCTCTTTTTAAATGTTCAATTAGATTTTTTTTTCTGTTCTCAAATAAGCATTTTCTTAGTAACATTTGAGTACCTCCCATTATTTTAAAAAACCCATTGCAAAAAAAAAGACTTTTAGCTACACGATAATTAATACGTAACTCTTTCCAATTCCCCCAGCAGAAATTTAGTTACATAGCGATCATTTTCAAAACAATGTTTTTGTAATTTTCTATTATATTACCTTCTCCATGCTTGTAATAGAATCCTTTATTTATTTTCAAAGATTCAAGATAAAATAATTATTTAACAACATCTTCTACTGATTAAAATTCATTAACTAATTGAAAAATATTTTTATTGCCTGGTACACATTCTTGCATTTCATTGCCTTTCTTTTAATTTACAAGCTATTATCCATCTGAATTTCAAGTTTTGTAAAAATAAATTATCATTAATATGATAATTCTGGTGTAAAATCATTTTAAAGAATAAAGCTGCATTTATCCATGAATTTATTTTTAACGGATGATAAAATGTTGGTTTTGCTAACTGTATAATTTCTGGGAATCCAATACCTGAAATACCTAATTTTGTAAAAAATGTTTATCTGGTCAAATTTCTTAAGATAAAAAATTTCGCTTTGTCTTCAAATGAATTAAAATTGTCGGAAATATTAGCCTTCAATTTTATTATATTTTGAACAAATTTTTTAACATATTTATTAATAGTATTCACTAAAGATTCTGCTTTCTTTTATAATTCCAGTAGCGTCAGCCTATTCGAGAGTCATCGCAAATGCTACTATTATTTAATAAGCATTTCGCTTTTATAAAACCTGCATCTGCTTTTCTAAATGAAAAACAGTAGATTCTTAGACAGCTGTTTTTTTTATTACTGCTTAAGTTCTTTGTCTCTATTGACTTATTCAAACAATCGACTTATTGCTTTCTGCATAAATGCTGAATTCGTATTTTTCATCTCAATGAAAAAAGTACCGTTTTTATTTGAGTAAAGGTCAACCTATTTCTATTACTGCGAAACAGACGGGTGTGAATGTTTCACATTGCCATGTATAGTTAGAATAATGCCCTTTTTTATGGTATAGTGCAAATATTGTTATCTTTATCATATTTCTTCCTTTCATCTCAATTGCCCTTCTAAGAAATTTCTAACATCTAAATATTGAAGGAAAGAATTCAGAGTTACATACACTAGATTTGATTTTATTTTCTCTATTTTTACAAATGAATTTCAGCAGAATTTTTTTTTTATTTCTGTTAGGATTAGTACAACTTTTAAAAATAAATTTATTCATGCTAATTCATGAAAGTTGAAAATTTCGTCTTGATTCTTAATTAAGGCTATCTATACTAATATTAGTACGAATTCTGAAAACACGTCTAGAGTTTTTATCTTAATGTGTGTGTTTTAAGGACCTTAAATTTACATTTAAATTATCGAGATTGTGAAGCTCTTAATTCCTTAGCTGTATCATATTGAATTTTATTTTGTTCATGATTGAGCGAACAAAAAAATCAGCTTCTAAACATTCTTAAATCGCTATCATATCGCTCTGTAAAAGTTCTTTTTAAGAGATTCAAAGGTTTCAGATATCATTTTTAATTGTCTAGCATCTTTTTTTAACACGGATCTTAAATAGAATAATTTATATTGATTTTTTTAAGATTTATTTGTTACTGAAAATTTCAAACTGATTTTTGAGAGTAGAGAATTTTTCGCAACGTCAGATAAAATGGATGAACTAAAATAGGTATTTGAGGTTTAACTAAAAAACAGAGTCATTAGAAGCAGAAGAGATTGAAATTTTTTCATAAGAATTTACAGCCTTTCCGTTTTGTGAAATAGGTAATTTTCTGATGCTTATCTCAGTCTTCTTCTCTCAACATCATTTAGTTGAGCTTCAAACTCCTTCCATGATACTTCTCCAAGTTCCAAAAAATTTATCACATAAAATTTCCAGTTTATTTTGTATCTATTCAAGTCCAATGCTTTTAGTTTCATTTCCATTTCAGTTTTAGAGAAATTGTTTATTTTAACTACATTTTCTATTCAATTAATTCGAGAGAAATTCTGTCTGAACAGTATATCTTTAATGTGACAGTTTCTACTACTCAATAAATCCAAAAATTTATGTTAGTGCATACATTTAATGCTAATCTTATTATATTATGTATAAAAATAATGTAACTTTGTAGCTTTTTAAAATTTTATTAAAAAACAGCAACAATTTAAAATATTAGATATAGTAAATGTACATAAGTAATGAGCTGATGGTCAGTCAGGCTGCATTCTCTTCAGTGATAAAACACAGCAACAAGAAAAGGCCAGCATCCGTGGAGCTGCTGCTGGCATCCGTCTTGGTAGGCAGCAGTAACGGCTATTTGGCCTCATCGGCTCCATCAATAAAGTAGATTTTATTGATACTGGGCCGGAAATACAGCCATTGATACTGGACCGGAAATAGGGTTCACTACTGGTCCACAGCTGGGGGTAAACAATGCTGTATTGGACCCTTGTTACCCATGTATTTTCTGGTACATGCCCATATACGGTTATCTATCAAAACTTTGCCATTTGGCAGGTGGTGACCGCTTTTTCCCACGTAGAATTAGTAATAGCTTATTCCCACAGTTAAAAAACATGCCTTTATCTCTTTCTATCTGCTAAAAATTTATATTTTGTAAAGTCATAAAAAATAATTTAATCCATTAAACTAATACTGAATCTGCTTTTGTTATTCTCGAGTCGGAGCATACATAATTAACATAAAGGCAACCGTCTTTCATATTTTTCAGCTTGACTAATAGGGATTTAGAAACAGGTACAAGAAACATTTTACTTATTTCAAAAGTATGCATAAATATATTTTTATGGTATGTGAGAAAACTAATCATAAAATTTAAAATAAACAGCTTTATTATCAAATCAATTTAAATAATTTAGTTTTAGTAGAAAAATTTTTCATCATGGAGAAAGAAATACCCGATTATATCATAGCTTCCATTTATTATATGCTTCGGCTGTAGAATAACAGGCAACTTTCTAATTATGATCTCGTGCGAAGAGCAGTGAAATGTAATTTATAGTCACCAATGGATTTATTTTTAAAATAGATAAAAAAAATTATGTGGGCTCAAACATACTGCAAAATAAAAAAATGAGAAATGATTTATTTAAATGAGAATTGCTTTTCTTGACATTAAGTAAGAAATTTAATACTCTAGAAAGATAAATTTTTCCAATAAATATAAAAATATCTTGAAATATTTTTTGTTAAACACATAATTTATCCAGAATTATTAATGCATATTATTGTATTCTTATGAGATTCTAACATATATGTTTTAAAATATAACTTAAATATTCAAGTTACACTGTCTACCAATAAATATTTGGACACCTGTGACAGAAAAGAAAAACAAACTTTATTCAAAATCAATAGTTGGTAGAGCCTCTACGAGAGGCAGTTATAGCGTGAACTTTCTAAGGCTTACTTTGAACAGTTATACTACTTGTATTACTGCTAATAGTATTGTCTTCCACTCGGCCTGGAGTAGACATACAAGTTCCTTCACCGATTTTGGACGGGTAGTGCACCCCTTAATTCGGTGATCCAACTCGTCCATGAGGTTCTTGATAGGGTTCAGGTCTGGGCTTTGGGCAGGCCAGTCTATTCGATGAACTCCATTGGCACCATAGCAAGACTTTGTTTATCTCAAAACATGACAACTGGCATTGTCGTCCTGAAAGTAACAGTGGTCGAATCAGTAAAACTGCCACAATGTAGGAAGCACATTGTCATCCAAAATAATGCAGTAGGCAACGGCTTTGAGCTTACTAAGTATGGAGACCAAGGGCTCTAGTCCATACCAGAAGAAACACTCACAGACCATAATTCCATCTCCGCCAAACTTGACTGTTGATACGCACAATGCATTCTGGCAGGAGACGTTCGCCAGAACCAGATCCTGCCATCCGAACGATAAAAGATGAACCTAGATTCGTTTCTCCGCTCCAAAGAACCCGTTTCCACTGATCTACGATCCAATTTCGATGTGCTTTGCACCACATTAACCGAGCAGCGCTTTGGTTGAACTTTGTGGTTAAAAGCTTATGGGCAGCAGCATGACCATGAAAAACAAACAGATGTGCTTCCTTACGGATGGTATTCATTGAAACAATACTCCCGGATACCTGTTAAAACTCCTCGCAGGTGAGGTCCATCGGTTGGGTGTGGTTCTTCAGAATTTCTCTGAACACCAATCATCGATCTCTATCTCCCGGTTTCTTTGGTCTGCCGACTCGGGGCAAATTCCGACAATCACCGCTTACCTTCCACTTCATAACCACATAGGCCACTGTTGATTTTGGCCACTGACCACTCACATCACTAGATATGTCCCTTAAGGATCAACCACATTTGTAATACACGATAATTATGCCTTTCTCGAAATCAGGGAGCTCCGAACTGCGCAGAATCTTGCATGCAACTTGTGCCGATGCTGTTTCCTACACGATGTATACCGGCGGAAGTCATGACGTACCGCAGGACCGCTGATATCGTCATTTGCATAGGTGTCCAAATACTTATTAGTTGACAGTGTATTCTCCCACTGCTGCTTACTTACCTTCTAATATTGCAATGAGAGTCTACGTTGACCAAAAATAAAAACAAATCGTCTATTGTACATATTTAATCACATAATCAGTTTATTAAATGATATTAACATCTTTTAATAAAAAATAATTCTCATTTCAGTTTTCAATATTTGCCTCTAAAATTGCTAAACAATATAATAGTAAATTAAAAGGAGGGCTGCTGAAAGCTATGGGTAAAGTGTAAACAAACTATTGATACATTCCTTGATTAGACATACAAGCTACATAGATTTAATTATGTACGTAAGCGTAATTCACAATTTATAGTTAAGTAATTTCTTCAATTGTTAAAATATCATTTTTCTGTGTTGAAACAAATTTCACTATAGTTAATATATTCTGCAAATCAAAGTAATGCAAATAAATTCCTAAAATTAATGATCTATTTTTGTGTACATTAAATGTGAAGCATATTATGACAAAAATATTGACAGAAAATATTATTTATATTATTATTATAATATAATATTACTCCTAAATGTTTCTGGGAATTTTTTATATCCACTACTAATACACAATTTAACTTCACCTTAAAAATTCCGAAAAATCTGGACTGACGACTAAAATTGTAACTAAGTTCAGTAAATTGAATTAATTTCATCGAAAAATTATTGTTCTTTTCAAAAAAGTAAACTTACACGATGTAGAAAATTAACTTCTTCCTAAAATTGATTCAAAGTATGAAGTTTCCCTTCGCAATTAACTATAATAAGAGTTCTTGAAAATACCTACAAAAATCACAAAACAATTGTTAAGTTTAGAACTGGAAACTGCAGATTATATATATATAATTTCATTTTACGAAATATTTAAGAAGACTTGTTTTTCAGAAAGTGTTCTGAAAATTGATTAGATTTTAATTGAAAATTTCCTTCTAAAATAAGTGTACTATTTCTTATTATTCTATATCCCTTCACCAATAATTAGTAAAACTTTCTTGAAACAATTATTAGTTATAAATATTCATTCAATTCTATAATTTGAATTGTATTTTGATTAATGTTTCCTTCAATTTTAAATAAATACGTTTAAATTATATTTTTTATTAATAGCACTTTCTACAGCAAATAAAAAACATCAATTTTTTTAGGAAACGAAAAATTAATTTCGTCATAATATTTATTAAGTAACAATAGTTACTTTAAACTACGATGTAATGAATCATGAAAAGTAAGTTTAAAAAAATCCGAGTGCATGTGATTTCTACTTTGAACTGTAGTTTCAGAAATAAAATTCATAAAAACTATTTACATATTCAATCAAAAATATAGTCTTTCCTTCAGTGTAAAAACAACTTCCTTACATTTTCAAGTAAATATTAAGAATTATTTTAAATAAGAAAATGCCAAAATATTAATTTTTTATTAAATATGTTTATTAATAAATAAATTATTATCTTATTACCTAAAAAATTATTATCTAAAAAATACCTTTTTATTCCAAATGACATCAATAGTGGTTAAATCTGTAATAATTTGAATTAATTGTTTTTATTTTTCAGATGAACGTACTGGTTTTCATTTTCGATTCTTCATGTGATTCTATTTACAATAGTGTTATAATCACAAAATTTTAAATAAACAAATAAAAAGTGTTCTTATTTGTGGTATTTTATAATTTTTTTTACGCATTTCATATATTTTTTAGTAGCTTATAAAAAATTTCAACTATCTGATATTTTTAACATACCAAAAACAAATTATAAGCAAGATCTTTAATATAAATTCAATATTTAATATTTAGTCAAAATTAAACAATATAACAAACAAATACTATTCATGAATAAATATAAAGTGATTTCATGGAGGCATAAATTATGCGAATCGCCTGTTTTGCTTTATTTTCATGCTTTTTTTTTAAATTAATTTTTTGCTTTTGAAAAGTTTTAGATCATATTTAACATAATATGTATTGGTTTTTAAGCTTATATCATATAACAATTTTATATACAGTGTCTTAATATATCATAACCAGTAAATGAAACTTTATTTATCTTAAGCAATTTATGTTTGTAAAAATAATTAGTTTCTATGTTTGGAAATCATAAATATTTCTGTTTTTAAAAATTTATTATTTTAATTTAAGTATTTTACGAAATTAATTAAAGAAATACTTCACGGCCTTAAATTGGTTAGTATATAAAATAAAGTGATGATTAATTTGCAAACATATTAGATTAGTAAATATTTAATATTTTGATTTTTAAATCATAGTTGCATAAATCTGATTACTTTAACTCATTGTATTAATTAATTCTGTTTTTTTATTTCAATTAGCAATTTAAAAAAATTTAAATAAATATTTTTAAACAAAAAAACATTCTGAATTTTTTTAAAAATGTATTTCTGATTTTGTGAAGAAATAGAAAATTTACAAGAAATTGTTTAGATAATGCTACTATTGTAATATGTAATATATTGCAATAGTAGCATTATCTAAACTTGTCCTGTACATTGCAGTACTAAAAATGTGCTTTTGGCACTTTGTATTTACTTGCACAAAAATATTTTGATAATTAAATGACTTTTATAATAAAATGGTTATTTTATTATGCTACTTATACTTAATATAATAATATATTATTACGTAGGAAAATAGTTTAGATAATATTTCTTTTTAATTATATGAGGATGGTTCTAATGAAAATTAAAAAAAATTAAATTTTACTTCTTTAATTAGAAGATTAATCTTTACTTCTTTAATTAGATGATAATTAGTTGGTTAAGATGGTTTTTGACATCCATAATTCATGAAATTATAAATTATAAATTCTACTCGTTAAGTATTAATGACCTGAACTCCAAATAACTAAAGACATTGTTTTTACTTTGTTTAATTTGCTTTACGTCTCTATGTCACTCCTGAATTCTCTGCTGTTTCGATTGCTCTGAAAAATAGTAATAAGTCCATCGAGCAGTTTTCATCAATAATTTAGTATATAGTACTTACTACTATTTCTTAGTCCATACACATAATTACAATTGTTACTGACAACATTTCCTTTTATCCTTCCCATTGTAATTACTTTTACATTTTTATTGTAATTAGAGGAATTAGAAATATATTGTCTTCTCGTATTAAATGCAATCATTTTCCGGTGATAAACTCATGTTCCATGTGGATAGTTCTATCAGCTTACTCTTGTAGAAATTTTCCACTCTCTGCTAAGGACAAAACTTTTTAGTTACTCATAAGAACTAATACAAAAATTTAAAAGTTGAATTAACTTCAATAATTTTAAATCGATTTCTTTTCATCAAAGCGAATTATTGTTGTAAAATTCAAAGCATCTTTTGACATATATTTTTGTAAATGAATATCATTTTTTCAAAAATTTAATATTTAATATTTTTATTTTCCTGTTACTTTTTACTAGATCCTACTGCTCGATTTGATCTAAAAGTTCAAGTTTTTAAATGCCTGGTAATATTTTTTTAAATAATAATAATAATCTAATTGAAAAATGCCAATTAAATATTAAAATAAATCATAGATGAACTGATTTTATTAAAAAATAAAATAACAAACTGTGACTCGATATAAAAACCATAAGACAACTCAGTAAGTTATTTTAAAAACATGAACATAACCTGAAATTTCCTAAATATAGCAAGCTAAAAGAAGTTGTTATCTATTGTTTCTTATCAATGGATGTATAACTATTTTTAAACATTTATGTGTGAGATGTTTTTTAGTATTAAGGGATATTGTGTTAAATTAAAGTTATGCTATTTGTTAGAAATCAATTTAACGATAAAACATTGTCGTTGATATATTTATCATTAAATAATCAAAATATTTTTATAAGTCTAATCTCTAGAACATAAATTATGTGCTATAAGCTTACGCTAAAGCACTAGTTATGATTTTTATTCATTTTATATTTTAAGGAAATAAAGATTGTGTTTTCACTTAAATTTGATAAAAATTGTATTTACATAACACATCCAAAAATCCGATATATATATATTTTTTTTTACTTTAAGGGAAAAATATTTTTAATACTAAAATTTTATTAAGTTAGAGAAATATATTAAGACCATTTCTCAATTTTTGACGGTTGATTTAATATAAAATACTCTATTATTTATTAATTCTCATTATTTATATTTCTGGAACATAGTAAAACATAAACTACTTATTTTTATAAATTTGTTCAATTGAATATTCCCAATAATTAAAATGTTTTATTCTATAGAAATAATGCCTGTTTTTTTTTACATTTATTACGGTTTATATTTATTTTATCTTTGGTTAAGACATTTGCTTTTTTAATGTTGTCTAAATAAATCAAATACTGGTTCAGATAACTATCATAATGATATCAAAAGCAATATAAAAACTTTTACTTTTCTCTCCAGGATAATAAAAACTCGTAAATGTAAATATTTTGCAATAATGATAAGATGATGAAATAGTAAATTTTTGATATCAGCTTGAATAAATTTATCAGAAAAGTTGTCAGAAAAAATATATATATAGTAGTCAATGGCTTTACGTAGAGAGTAAGGCTATTTGCTAATATAAATTACGTTTATAAATAACACTATTTACGTACATATATCCAATACCTTTAGACACTTGAAACAGATATATCGAGTTGATCGGTTAAAATAGACTTAAAATAGAATGTTTAAAATCTTAATGCTATTCCATTGACCTCAAGAGTATGTATATATTGAAGATATTGGGTTACAAAGTATCAAAATTGGATACGAAATTAATAGCTGTTTACTCACGTTGATTGATTTTAGAGGATGACTTAAATTTTTTTAATGAATGGAAAGAAGAAATCAGAATATTTTTACTATTGTACCGAAAAATTCACATTATGAAACCTGTATGAAATATAATATACTACAGTATGCATTGGAATCAAGATTCACAGATTTCTATGTGATATGTAAGTACAATACACTCCCTCAAATAATTCCCTGTTCTAAACTGATTCTTGTTTATGTGACATTCTTAAGAAACACTTGAATACGAGATCAAGAATTCTTATAGTAAATGGACTTAAAAAATCTCTTTATTAAGATAGGAATGATATTCTTCAAAATCTTATAAATATCCTTGTGGAATTCATACACTACAAATGTAAAAAAATCATACCTATACCAGGGATAAACAAGTCATTAAATCTATTCATATCGAATGTTTTTTTTAACACTTAAATCAAATTGCCTCGTATTTCTAAACAGAAACATATATTATTTTTACTTCAAATGATGCTGGTAATCCGTTAAGAAAATACAGTTACTAATATCTTTTTAGAATGAACCTCATAAAATATACATCGAAAGATGCACAGATTAATATTCAGTTAAAAATGTAATTTATGCAGACAATTATGACATACTAATTGAAACGCTGTTTTTAGCATATAATTACATGACGAAAAACACTGCAAATGTATCAATGACAAATAAACTATTATTTTAGCAAAGAATATAAAATTAAAAAATCTTACGACTGTATTCACTAAACACGGGTTAACTTGAGTGTGGCCTATCTCCTATGTAACTCAACTCTAGCATGACTCCTGGCGCAGCTTGTCCTTATTTGGACCTTGCGCCATTAAAACCAACAAACCTCTAGCATGACTCACCGATTCTTATTCAATAAGTGGGGAAATTCCCGGGTAAAACAACTTTGGAGTTAACCGAACACGACATATAAGGCGGCTTCTGATTAGCTAGAAGTCTTGCACATCAATGTCAACAAACTTATCGCTTAGGTCCGCAATTGTTTGCTGACTCGGCGCTAACACATCGAAATTGTAGGGTTATTCTAGGGTTTCATATAGGCGAGTTAATCGCGGTTTTTGTCGTGATGAATAACGTTTCATGACTTAACTCAGCCTTTACCCTGAAACTTCGTTTAACTTTGGTTGGTGAATACGGCCGTTAAGGAAGTTATTTATATATAAACAGCCTGAAACATTTTTAACACTTTACGTTCTAACACAACTGCTTATTTTCAGAAAAGTTATTATTAGGACTCTAACAGCTTAATTGTGATATCAAAAACTTGCGTTTTAAATAAATAAAAACGTAAATATTCATAATTTATATTATTTATTTCAATGCATGTGACATTAGAACTAACTTATTAAAAAGTGTAATTCATGTTAGATTTTGAGAATATTCTTTAATTTCATGCTCACAGCTTATTTTCAATAACTGTGAATGTGCAGCCGTAAGTTTAAAATATTACTGTAATTTAAAATTTAAATATTAAATTTACAGTAATGTATAAAATAAAGCTGTGGTTTAAACAAATACAGAATCGGTAACATCTTTATCATGAACAGCATACCAATTAAAAGTAAACATCACACTCTTAATAAATAACAAAACAAATTGTGTGAATTTTATCCTATAGTCTAATTCCAACAATTAATAATTAAAGTATATTTCCTAAAATGTTTTGAATTACCAAATAAAAAAGAACTTATTTCCATTTTAATGAAACTTTTCTATTTATGTATGCATTATATAAGTTTTGAATACCATGATAAATAAAATCCAAGTCATGTTCTATTTTTAAAATAATATTTTTATCAGTAAACATTATATGAAATTTAAAGATTTCTGTTACTATGTAAAAAAAATGAAGTGCATTCTATTATCAGATATTCTGCTTAGAAACATTATTTAAAAGATGCATTAAAGATAAATTTATACTGAAATACACTAAATAATACCACATAATCACATTTTTATAGTATAATTTAGCTCATTATGTATCATTTTATTCTATAAGTAACATTAAAGCAGACATATTTTCTTAGAAAACTTTGAAACAAATGCATCTTTCAATAACTCAAATCATTTTTTTTCTTAATCCGTTATTCTGAAATATATTCTTTTCAGTTAAATATTTGCAATACAAAATTTCATATTCTTGTTAATTATTTCCTTTTAAATGACACATCGCAAATATTTTTTTTTTCAAAATATGTTATCAGAAATCTACAATTAGGAATTATATTTCTATTTTACTAATAAATCAGTGTGAAATAGTCACAGACAAAAGAGAGCAATAATTTGATAGATAAATTTTATACTCCTTAATAATTTGTTTTTGGTAGTTATAAGTTTAAAATTTGATTACTTGCGAAATGGTACACATTATTAGTTAAATATTCCTTAAATATTTATTTATTTATTATTTTGCATTCAACTGGTTTGACAATATAATTAAAATTACATTTAATAGAACTATATTCCTTTCCTAATCACGAAGGTTATTTCTTCTACAATGATTTTTCTTGAACAATACATTGGAAAATTCAAAATGTTCAGAACCATTTTCCTTCTGCAGAATGTTCATTATATTTCCTTTTGGGAATACCACCAAAAAATTCCTTCAAAGATTTTTTCTTATCTGAATATGAAACATTTACGTTTTTCAACTATTTTCTTTGTCCCACAATTTAGAAGAAAATATTTTATCTAAAGTGTTCGATTCTCGTGCTTTGTTTCAAACACAAGACGGATATATAACACTTTAGAAAACTATAAACTATCTTTGCGTATTCAGAAAGTGTGACGTTAGCATTCCCTTGATACTACTTTGTATCTCTTGTTTACAAGTTTCTTTGAAAGAATTTTTAGTGCTTTTATTTCAAAAGCAAGATATTTCTTCTAATCCATTTTGTATATAGATAAAGAATCAGATTCAACATTGCTTAAATTCACATGAAATATCTTACGCTAAAAACAGAAAAGTTTCTAAGAAAACGCGTAAAACTATTCAGATTAGAAAACTCTTGTTTAAATAAAATTCGATGTATATTTTGAAATTTCGAGTTTAATATGCATAAGGTATGCCAATACAATATTTATTAGAAATATATATTAGATATACTAATGCAATACCATTCTATATTAATATTTAAACAAACGGTAGAAACAGAACAATAACAAAAATAATAATTGTTTAGTGAATACAAACCTACATCAGAAAGTATTCGAAAACTCATTGCTAACATTTTAAATATTAAATGAATTTATCATTTTAAAATTCTAATTTAACATTTATTTTTATTACTTGTACATTATTTACTAAAAATTAATGTACATATAATCATATAAGTAATATAAAAAGCGTATTAAATTCATATCAAAGAGGATTAGTCCTAACATTTTAATTAATATCTATCTTTCTGTGTATATATATATATATATATATATAAATATATATCTGTGTGTGTGTGTGTGTGTGTGTGTGTGTGTGTGTGTGTGTGTGTG
>JAPDSC010072430.1:0-19998 GCA_026290005.1 Latrodectus geometricus | reverse complement strand
AATATAGAATACGATATGAGAGTTGTAATGAAATCCCTTAATTATACGTAATGTTGTTTTCGTAGTATATATTATATTATCATATATATATTTGAAATTATTATCATAAACTATTTTACACGGTGCATGATAGGTAAGTAAACAACTTCTAACCTTATCTTTTTCTTTGTGTGGCGCCAAATCTTGAAATTATTAAAAAAATCTCGGAACAAAAAGAAGATTGAGGACCATATACAGGATTACAAATGATATTTTTTTATATTTACCAGGTTTGACAATCCAGCTGCATCAGAGGGTTGGCCAGTTCGCCATCTTACCCACACTTACTTAGCAGCGCTGAACTTCTGGCTGCTGCTGTTCCCGGCGGACCTGTGCTGCGACTGGACCATGGGGACGGTCCCCCTCCTCACATCCTTCGCTGACCCAAGAGCGTTCGCTTCCTTCTTATTTTATGCTGTGATATGTAGACTAGTCTGGATGGGTGGCCACCACCCAAATATCCGAATTTCAAAAATAATAACTATGGTACATACTTGTAAAATAATACTTAATTTAAATTTAAATATTTAAATATTTGTAATAATAATTTAAATATTTGTAACATAATACTTATTTTATTATTTTACAAATATTTAAATTATTATTAAGTTAGTACATATAAATATAATGAAAGTAAATAATGTACTAGCTTATAAAAGTAAAAAAATTATTTAATGATTAATAAACGGTATTAGCAGCAAAGAATCATTTAGTTGGTTGGATAGCTTTTTTTCGCATGTTTTAAAGAATGACACACAAGCCTTGCGAAATTTCTCTCTCTCTCAGATATTTATTTATATATTTATTTTATCCTGCTCAATAAAACTCATGCAACGTTAAAATCAATTAAAAATGTAATAGATTTCATATTATAAAGTTAAATAAAATTTGATATTATCATATATTTATTTATTAAAAATAATGCATTTCTACAGGTTAGCAAAATAATAGAAATACTGAAAAAAACAGACATTTTCAATGCGCTTTTAAGCATAAAAATAAAATAATAGTTACAGTCCCCCCCCCCAGTTTTTTTAAATTAAAATTTATATTTTTTAGCAGCAAGTGATAACTTTGTTAAAATTCTGTATGTCTTGAATATATTTTCAAAAGCATAAAATGTTAGATTTTTCAGATTTTTGTAGAGCGCAGCAAATTGTAGGACCTCATCTCTGTAAGTACGACCGAAACATCCAAACTTTTAAGGTTTTTCTCAAAGTACAGGGTCTAAAGTCATGACAACGTGCACACAGTGCGGCAAGACAAAGTCGGCTCTTAAAATAGTAGATTGAAAAAGAAACTTAATGAAAGAGACCGATAAAAGTATTGAAATGGATTGTAATTTCTAAAAAGCGAACAACTGCAATGAAGCTCAGTCAACATCTGGATTCTCCAGTGTCAATAGTCTTGGTTAGAATGAATCTTCATAAATAGAATGCTTACGACGTTTTCCCAAGCCACATGTCATAGTTGTCATTAATGCCAAACCTTGTCTACGCTGATGTCATATTCACAGAACCAGGTCAATTTATGGATAGTAGAATGTAATATGATTTGACGAATCATCTTTCACACTTTTTCTTACAGCAGGATAGATACGCATTTGGAGGGTTGAATAAAAAGGCGAATGATCGTGACTTTTTCTTATTTGACTTCAACACATGAAGGTGGATTTGTCATGTAGTTGTGTTGTGGTTTTCTGCTGAATCGATCAAAAGCCTGAAAGGAAGGATCTCTAGGGAAAAGTACAGACACATTTTAGTTGATTAACTCCATCCTATGATTCAAACTGTGTTTCTTGCGGGAATGAAATTTTCCAAGATGAAAATTTGTGGATTATACATCGAGACTTGTTTAATCATGTTTTATGAACACGAGATTAAATATCTACTTTTGCTCGCACAGCCACCCAACCTTAATATAATTAAACTATTATAATTTATTTTAGAGCTTTCAATTCGCGGAATCTATAACAACCACAAAAAAATCTCCCAGAACTTTTACAATAGATCCATGGAGAATAATATAATATTCCCCTAAACATTGTTCCGCACTTGAATGCACTGGTTATCGATTCCTAGGAGACTCCAATATGTATCAAACTCCAAAGGTGGTCCAACTCTATATTAATAAGGGATTCGATATAAACTTTAGATGTTTCTATTTTTTTATATATGCCTATATAAAAAGTAGTATAAATATAAAAGTATACAAGTTTACATTAAAGAAAATAAAGTAGATGTAATCAGTTGTTCTTAAATAATCAAAAATATTAAAAGGAGTAAATCAAATAACATTGAGTACCACTTCCAAGAAAGACAAACAATGAAAGTTAAAATCTGGACATGAAAATGCAATATGATTTGTATGAGGCTCATCATGTGCTGCTTACTATTTTAAATCAATTAGAAACACATGTTCCTTAAATCTGTGTGACTGATACAGAAGCTTTTATCAATTGTTTAATTCAATAACTATATTTTAAATTACAGTATTTTCCATTAAGTTTACTGAAAATAATGAACTTAAGGTAGAGTAATGACCTAACGAATAAAATTGTAGAGGTACCTAATGTTTTTCAAAAAACGCATATCCTAATTATTTTCGTAATATGTACAATTTCACTTTCAAAATTGAAATAGAAAATATTTATTTCAAGCTACACTTTTTCAGAATAACAATTTGATGTCCAAGTACTCTACTTGAGACGACCCGTTATTTTTTCTCTTACTGAAAATAATGAACTAAATGTTCGTGTGTATTCGATGTCGGACCTCCTTGAGTACCTTTAAATTTCCATAGGGCTTGATGTCACGCCGTTGGAATGGTATAGAAATTATAAAAGGATCTTACTTCACCTCATAATTTTGATCTCATAAGTTTCTCATAATTATTAACTTTTTCTCGTAATTCTAGTCTAATCATATAACAGTATTTTAAAATCAGTGAGTGATTGATTCTATAGAATAGCAAACATACGTAGAATTCTAAGCTAGTTCTTGACTCTACCTTACGGTTAACGGGTTTGGAATACTTGCCTATCACCTATCGCCTCGTAATTTTGAACTTCGATCGGGTGAAAAGTTCACACTTGAGCTGCCAAACTACTCTCCAAATGCACACCACACTTGTGGAAAAATTTGGGCGTCACAAATTAACTTGAAAAGTCTCTAACTCACGGAGATCCAACAATCCATTGAAAGAGAATATGGTCCCCTCTCAATCACTCATTACGGTAAGTGATACTTCACTATGTTGAAGGATTTTACAAGAAGCGGCTTGAAATTTCTGATCCACTGAGGCTCAATTGGAAAAATTAGCCAATAGTTATGTACTGTTATAAAGCAAGCCAATGAAATGAATTTTTGCGAAACAAGAAAATGAGTTTCAATTAAACATTTTTATATTACAAAGATATTTAAAAGCAAAAAAAATGCTATAATGACACTCGAGAATGAATTCTTGCAACTGAAAAGTAAAGGATTTAGTTATAGATTTAGAAGACCATTGGACTGAGCACGGTTAGCCTTACCTTTAATGCTTTTCCATTAATTCAGGCTAAGATTAGTTTTATTTCAAGTTACTTCTCACCAGTTATTTTCTCTATCAAGTTACTTCTGATCACTTACTTTGTCAAGTCACTTTTGATTTCTCTTCTAGTCCGAATACTATATTTGAAATTTCTTTGCAGTAATTTGTGGTTAACGGATTCAGTTGAAAAAAATAAGTGCCGGATTGGTAAAATTAAAAACCATAAAAATCAGTATGATTTCCTTCTTTCTATGCAGTTTTTCTTTTCTTTTCTAGGGTATTTCACTGTGTGTGTTTCCCTTCCTACCTGCGTCCAATCTGTTCTACCCCGTGGGATTTGTTATCGCTGAGAGGGTCCTGTACCTGCCGAGCATGGGCTTCTGTTTTCTAGTGGCCTACGGATGGCACAACCTCTGCTTGCACTACAAGTAAGTTAATCACACGTCGTTATGTTTCAGTTTTTCATTTTTGTTTTATATAAATTCAAAAGCCTTAACTTATACGAGTTCGATAAAAAAAATTGCTTACGTACTTATATAGAATTTTTTATTTTTTATGTAAATTTTATATAATATGCTTTAGACACAGTAAAATTCCTCAAAATGTTATGAACTATAATATTAACATAACTAAGAATATTAAAATAAATTTACTGCAAATAGAAACGAAATGAGAGAACATATAATTCATTTATGTTAAAATACATCGTGGAGAGAAATAAATAATCAAAAATATTTTATTTAACTTATCATTCTTTCAGAGTTTCTATATTAATTAAGGAATTAAAGTTTGTTTATTTGTATTGCTATACAAGTAGCCTTTTTTCGCTTACTCTATCAGTGGACTTTTTGGACCGAAACTGTTGAATCTCATTTCATTAGGACCTCTCTTGATCTCTCTTGTTGCTTTTCGCCCCGAATTCGTGTCCTACGTAAGTAAAAATATTCATATCTTGCATTACTTATAACAATTGAGCTTGGGTTATTGCTTGCTTATTTGCTCTGGATGTATTAGATGTTTATTGACAACATCCGTAATGATGCCTTAATTATTTATACTGATAGCAATAAGAATGTGAATCATCGTGCGGATAGTGGTATCTTCTATCCAGGAAATCTGAAGGGAGAAATGTTTTTAGAAACCCTGGCTATTTCTCAGTTTTTTACTCTTAGCTGCTTGTTATTTGAGGGGGTTTGCTTGCCCTTCAGAATGATGTCTCATTTGGTGAAGTCTGGACTGTCACAGACAGTCATATTGCTATACCGTACCTGGATCCGTGATCGTATGTTGTAATATAGTCGAGGTCTCCATCCTTCGTCTACTCGTGCAATTTTCTCACACTCACTACATACATTTGTAATGGATCTCCTCTCTTATCGATATCCATAGAAAGGGTGAAGGCCAAGGCTAAAAAGGTCGCTGCTAGTTCTTCTCCAACTGATTTTGCTCTCACTTACACTGAGTTGCATTCTATCTAAAAGAAGATGTTCAGGATATCTGGAGCATTCCATCTGCTCGTGATGAATACTCTGGTGGTGTTTCTGGTGATTTTATTACTTTTAAGGGTTCTAGAGCTGACCATATAACAAAGTCTGGGTTTGCTAGTGTCCATTTTCGTGGCCTTAAGTTTGTTATAGCAAACGTAAGCTTGATCCTACCTTTAGCAGTGTTGACCAGGCTTGATCGCAACACATTCTTTTGTGTCTGAGATTTACTAAGAAGAATTTTCTGACACAAATTCCCTTTAGTTTCTTGATTTTGAGAGGATTGAAGAGCTCGTGGATTTGGAATAACAATCCCCGAACCCCTCAATCCAGATGGGATCGGAAATGACAACAACAATAATATACGACTATTTATTTTTCACAAACATTAAATTTGAATTTTTAAATTTATAAAACTATTTTAAAATATTTATACAATAAAATGTGTGCAGTTACATAGTTTTATTTTGCAAATGTTAAGAATATATTAAAGTTTGCAAAATACTTTTCTCCTACTTATTTCTTCTGAGCTGACTCATTTAAAAACCATGCCTTAATTTTAAACTACTGTCAAGGGATTAAGTTGACATTTGTGCTGCATCTCCTTTCCACATCAAAACTTCAACAATGAAGAAAGGTTACAGAATTTTAAAAATGCATAAGCTCTCTCTGAATAAGTGTCTTCCTTTAAGTCAGATATCGAATTCTGTACTACTCTTAAACTAAAATAGCTTATAAATTTGATTCTCAAGTGAAGATATATATTATAGTTAAGAATCCACATTAAACTGTAAGTCTGGCCTCATCATATAAATATTTCTTTTTATGTCTTTGTAAAAAAAATGACCGTTGAACGACAAACCAATCAACCCACACAGGCAACCAAAAATATCATTTCCCAACTTGGTTAATGGAACCTAGAATAATATACATTATAGTAATACTATTTTTCTGGCAATCTATTCCTGCAACAAGAAACTACCAAATACAGCCATCTTTTCACTAAACTTGTTAAATGATGCTATCATTAATTATGATGTCCTACTCAATTCAAAATTTTTTATGACGAAATCAATGAAGGTATATAGAAATATAAAAAATTCTACTTTTTTTACATAAATTCAAGCAGACACTCTTCGTAGGCTATGAGGTATGTCATAAAGATTTCAAAAATTAGTACATTCCACCACAAAAGCAACAACATAAGAATTAAAAATCTAAATAACAAATAAATTTCTGTAAAGCAGCAATCGTTTCAATACTCTACATAAGATTAGAAAAACAGGGGTTTAGTAAATGGAGAGGCGCTTAACACGATTCTAAAAACAGTTCTGGCAATTGCAAACAGACAGCTGAGTAGCAACAACGTGTTCAACATCTTCCATGTGATGTTGTCACACGCACAAAATGTAGTGATCATAATGTTATTCAAAGTAAATAACTTCTGAAGTTACAGTGACTACCAATTAATACTTCAATCAATAAAAAATCCGGTAAGAAGTGCTTATGTTTCAGTCGCTACGAAATTGTTAAGGAAAAATGGCTTAGTCCATTGGGGCTTTAAGGATGCAAGTTATTCAATATTCCAGTCAAAGAGTTTTTTCTCGAGCGATATGGTTTTCGTCAAGGTTTGCAGAAGCCAACAAAATATCAACGTTATGGAAGGTTTATTGTTTAGCCAATGATTGCCTTTTCATTCCAAAGGATACCAGCAGAACGTTAAACTTCATACTTTTACTTGATTTTATTTCTTACGTTAAACTTGATCTTTTACTTGCTAAGCTAAACTTAGGCAGTTAGAATAACATTTTTAATGTTAATTAAATAAAAAAATTAATTGTGTGAAACAATTAATGTAAAATCGTGAATTACATATAAACAACAATATATACTGTAACAGGTTCTTTTTCTTATTAATTCTTAATAAAATGTAACAAAATTTCTAAACTAAATAACAAGTCAAAAATAAATGTATAATGTAATTATGTTATACAAATTCAACATAAGCGACTGAATATTTTAAATATGCGATTGACAGAAGTTATAACTAAATGAAAAACATGCTTTATTCCTTTCAGATGATCATATCACTTTTATATTTCATTTTGGTTCAAAATGAAAAAATATATGTAGCTAAAGTAGTCACGAATTTTTAACAAAATTTAGAAGTTAATTTTTAATTTTAATGCACTAAATATTAGAATAATTGACGAAATAAAAAAAATCGTTAATGAAATAAAATACTCCGAAATTACCCTGAATACTTTTATTTTACTATTCAATGATAATAAAAATTGCACATTATATAAGAATCTATCTGTATTTAATATTTTACTTACATAATCTATTTCATTCCTCTTAAAAACTAATGAATTGACCATTTTCCGCTTAGATCATTTTTATATAACATAATGTTATGCTGGGAGAAAAATAAATCCATTATTTTTACGTGAACTTCAAGGCTTTATTTACATGTTTGTGATTAGCTTTATGCAAATGATTTCAAACTGTTTTGTGGCTGACCTTTGACTTCTGGGCTGGTAACTTGTTGGTCTACTTTGGACACTTTTGTGATTTTAATGATATTTTCTCGATAGGTCTACCTGTGTAGCATCAAGTATACCTGAGTGGAATGGATGAAACCAAAATTATTCGCAATTGACTGTTACAATATCAAGACCATTAACACCATCCTTGATTTTCAGTTGCCTGACTTGTATTTTCGCCTTTATCTTAGAAAAATTATGAATGTTCTACATTTTATTTTTGTTGACTCCCTTTTTTAACATCCTGTATATTATAACTGAATGGACCAAAAAAAAAATTTTTTTTTTTTTTTAACTGTGAAATGTGATTTTCTAACTAGTATATATCTTAAATTGTACGATCGATACTTAATGAGATATCGAACACTATAGTCACCGACTGAATAAATAATGGATTTCTTTATCTTTAACCTAATATATAGTTTTTCAAATGATGCCTGTTTTCATCATTTGAAAATTACATTTTCAAAAGAAAAGATTAAACTGATGAGGGATTTCATGAAATATTCACACATTTCACTTTTTTGTTTTCCTGTAACAAATATTACCTTGCTCATAAAATTATTTAATTGAATTATGAGATTTAAAGAGAAAGGTATGCAGTTAATATGTTTCGTTGTAATTCATGATAAAAATATGCTTCAAATTATTAAATCCCAAGCTAATTATTTGCTTGTTAAAATCTAATTCTTCAAAGGAATTTTATTCTTTACAACTCTATTGTCGATAAAAATAAAACTTTTAAAGCTCTTATTTTTATATAATAGTACCTGTTATGGCATAAAAATATTTTTGCAAAAGATAAAGATCACAAGAGATTTAAGATTAATTTTTAAAATATTGAATCATTTGCAAAAATTAATTTAATTAAATTATTTTAAATAGAGTTTAGATGTTGAGTATTATTAGCATTTTTTATTAAAATATGAAGATGAAATATGGAAATATGGTTTTTTACACTAAATTCACTGCACTTTTATAAAATTATATGAATTTCTAATTCATAAAAAAATTTATTCAGAAAATTAATTTATTCTGAAAAAATTTAATTACAAGACAAATATTGAGTTAAAGTGACTGAAAACTTTTCTTTCTTCTGGTAAAAATTAATGTAATTTGAGGATTTAACTTTATGAGACAGTAAAAAAAAAAGAACAAAATATGCATTATTAACTTAAAGAATTTTTTTAATATTTATTTTCCAAATAAATTTCAATTAAAATAAATGTTTTTTCATTATAAATTCTTAAAACATTCAATAAAAAATTTTAAAAAGCAATATTTTTTTCAGAAAATTCAGTGTTCAAAATCGGAGGGTAAAGTAATACATTAAGTATGTGTAGTACAAACACACAAATAGCATATACGCATTATAAACTGACAAGAAAGAAGAAAATAATTCTAAAAATTCATTTAAAATGGCCTAGTTGTATTACATCTATTTTAAATTTACTTAAAGCATTTAATGAAAAAAAACTTGGTATGCTTACAAAAATGAGTAATTATTAAATATAATACGATAATATAATAATGCATGATATTAAAGGCTCTTCTTTTCGTGTCATTCAATGGCATATTATAAAATGTTGGAACCGGAAATGTTATGGAAATTTGGAGGTGATGGAGTAATTTAAGATTTCAACCTCATCAAGTGTCTAGGGTTCCATATTATGAATATGTGGCTGTTAAAAAGTTTCGATTGTCAAAAATGAGTACAAAATATAAATGAATCAAAACGTGGGAAGAACATGGGCATGCAACGGCATAATGCTTAAAAAATTTAACAATAATATATATGCATTATAAACTAAATTCCAATTCAACACAAATATTTCCCAGCTTCAATCATTCTAATTGTTAGAATAATATTATTTCAACGAAATAAGACATTAATGTGTATTTGGCTCTACAAGTGAAGAAATCAGTTTTGAGGCAATTACAACAAAATTCAAAATTAACAATGAGAAAAACCCGGCCAAACAAAACAATCATTCTCTTTCAGAAATTATTATAAATATTTGGAAAAGAATAATCAAAAATACCAGAAAATAAAACAGAATCATCAATATTTTAGAATCTGAAGTTTAACAATAACAATTAATGTTGTTTCAATATTACGCGATGCGTATAATTTCGGTGATTGCTTGGCGTATTTGGCTCTTTGTCTAGACGTGTTTCATCAAGGCTTGATTTTTGACAGGAAACACATTTTTGGCTTATTTTGTCAGATTAACATAAATGCTTGTTAAGATTATTTGACAAAATGAGTACCGTTGGAATTTATTTGACACATTTGGTGAATTTGTTATTGTCATACATGCCGCCACCTACCTTTAAGTTTGGAGATTGAATGGATTCTGTTTATAAGGATTCTATAAACATTTTTAAATAATTACTTAAATTATTTAAAAATATTATTGTGAAGTTAATGTGTGTGCACCGGCATTTTTCCGTGCACCTAGCCTAGAGTTGGTGAAGGTTAAGTGAAAGCAGCTAGGGAATCTTTATAATTTAGAAGCAGAGATATACGTGAACTGGGGCCCCTATAGACATCATTTTCTAGGAAGACATTGTAACTCGACCAATTCAACGCTCTCTTTAGTAAATACGACTGATCTTCGGTTAAACCGAGATTCAAACTCACGATTTTTCGGTAACCAAAATGTCGCCTTAACCATCCAACCCACAACCGCCCTAAATTAATTAGGTAGAAAATTAAACATATAGTACTCAAGATAATCTATGGTGATGTTTTCGTTTATTTTTTTGTTACTCAACGGCCATTTTTAAGCATATGAGAGAAATTAAACCAACATCATCAAGGTAAGCTTATGTTCATATAATACAAAAGCTCTAGTTTAAATTCCTTGACATGTAATATTGAAAATAGATTCATATTTGTGTTCCTAAATTCTGAAAAATAATAAACTATATTCAGAGGTATTTATAAGCTTTCAATGCAACAAACTTGAAATTACATATAAATACTTCTCTGGCACTTATAAAATATTACTAAAAAGTTCTAATTCAATAATGAATCTTGAAAATAGGTCTTTATCTGTATTTCCAAGATACAAAGAATGCTATATATGCTGATGCTAATTAGAAGGTCGGGAAAAAACAAAACACTTAGAAAAAAATATATTACACACTAAGAATCTATAGTAAAGTTTTATTAAAAGGCTTTCTGTATAGATATCCTATTAATGTGTGCAATCCAAGTATATTTCCTTCATTTAAATGCACAATGAAGTATATTTATATTTGATTTTTTATGTCTTAAGAAAATAATTTTAGAAATATTTATATATGCATTTTTTATGCTCATTTGGAGTACTAGATAAAAAAAATACATGCTTTTATAAAAAGAAGATATTTGTCTGATAATAAAATGAAATCTTAATATGTAAATAGATTCGTCCTGCGATCAGGCAGATATTTCAAAACAGACCTATCATCTACATTGTTGGAGGAAATTCAGTTCACAGCTACTCGCACTATATTCCTCTCCTCAAATCTAGAATTGAATGAGTTTAGAATGAGATATGTAATTAAGGCGATCTAATTCCAGTTAAACTCAATTAGTTATAATATTAGAACTGACGCCTTCACGAAATTTCATCTATCTCACTACATCAGCTGTAGTCTAATTGAATTATAATAGTATTCAAGAACTAAGCTTCAGTTACTATTATTGTATCATTATATAATGCAATATCAATTATATATATATTGCATTACCTATATTGGATACTTAATGAAATATTCGTTCACAAAAGGAATATATACAATATATTTATCTAATAACGAAGGTCTAATTGAAAATCAGTTACTGTATATCCTTCTATTATATATAACGTACATTTAAGTTTCTTTAATTCATCCACCTTAAAGTTTATGTAGAACAATGTTCCTCTTCTCTCAATATCTTAAATTTTAACATTTATATTTTATGCGTTCTAATTAATAACTCTTACTTTAAATAAATATAACTCTTATTACTAAAATAATAGTTATTACTACTAAAATAATAATAACTCTTACTTTAAATATAAATGTTACGAAAATATTGATAGGAATATTAACAAATCTAAGAATCAGGTTAAAAAATTAGTAAAGATCGAATAATTACAATTTTGTTGATATGCAATATTTGTAATCAATATTTTAACACTTATTTTTATGTTATTAATTCTTCTTTTAAAAATATTTATTATAAAGAAAACATATTATAAATAGGGATAATACAACAAATTCCTAACAATCAGACTCGAAAATTTGTCAAGTGAGAATAATTACATCTTTGATCGTATGGAATATTCTTAATCAATATTGTAAATTTAACATTTATATATTTCATGTTATTAAAAAGCTTATTTTAAATACAAATACTGTTAAAAACATTTTAAATAGGAATAGTATAAGAAGTTATAAAAAATCATAGTCAAAAATTTATGAAGAGCGAATATGTACAAATTTGATGATATGCAAAAGTTCCTAATGAATATTTTTTAAATATTAATATTTTTGTTATTATTAAAAATTTTATTTTTAAATATAAATATTTTAAATTAGGAAAAACGTTGCAAATAGTAATAGTTCCTAAGAATCAGACTTTGTTTTCTATTTTATGCATTTCTAATCTAATATCCAATGACATTTCCTCAATAGAGAACAAATTTCAGTAATTAATGAATTTGACAAAATGTAATTCACTTTATTTACTGGAAGAATTTATCACTGAAAGTTTGAAATTATTAAAAATTCCGTGGTATAAGAAATTTCTGTTACTTATTTTACTTCAGATTTTTATGTAAGAAAATCGCGTATTTGTAGTACTTGTTATTATGAGGAAATATGTCATACTATTTGTTAACAATGTAATACTTGTTAACGATACAAATATCTGCTTAATATATCTGTAAATTTATAACATCTCAATATTTATCGAGTTCATAAATAATTGGTTTCTTATTTACAATAGTTAGAATAATTATTCTTTATTTTTCACAATTGTTTCTTTCAAAGAATAAATGAACTAATTAATGACGATTAATATTTAAAATCCACATTTTAAAATAAATTTTAATAATATTTCAGAGTGTTTTTCTGTAATTTTGGGCCTTTGTGATTTTGAATACTTATATATAAAAGCCTGACATGTATTTTAAAATATATTTCAATACGTTTTATTTGAGATTAAGTTTAAATAAATGTTAAAGTAATGGAATCAGTTAAATAATGTTATATTTAATTATTTCGATTATTAATTTGCTTTCATATTAATATTCCGTGCTTATTATTTTAGTATTATTTTTTTTACTATTCACACGATTATATATAATAACTATTATTTAGATGTATGTGAATTAACTACATTGTTTATTTTCTTAGCATCGAATTTCATCAAGTTTAATTTACATTGCTATAAATTGACTAATTATATTTTTCTGTTTGCTCAATTAATATTCTCAGCAACAAATTGCAAATAACATTGACTTTCTATGAACACTGTTATATTTAACAAAGCGGAAAGTTAAATTCTTTATCTGTAAATTATAAGCTTATCTTTCTTTCTTTATTGAACTTATTTTTAAAAAAAATGTATTTTAATAGTGTTTCCAGCTTTTATCAAAACTCACATGACTGTGACTAATGGCTTTGGAATGAATTTTATATTAGAGAAAATTACACTTTTGTTAAGAGAAATAATGTCTCACCTACTTTTTATAAATATGTTATTTCTTTCTTTAATTTTCTTTTCAATTGTTTAAGTAAATGCTCAAGATAAAATAGCAATCTTGTAATAGACTGAAATAAACGAAAACGTGAAATGCTTGAATTTAGAGATAAGGACTATAAAAATATTTTTAATTCATCAATTATTATCTACTAACCAATTTATCATTTTAAAATATCATAAAATTTTTGTTAAATAGCTTTCTATATTATAATTAACAGTTAATTAGTTTTAAGTTCTAAGCAATCTATCACAGAAAGAAAGGAAAACTTTGGAAATTTATAAAATAAAAGGAAGCAATCTATCACGACATAAGAAAAGTGTCATATTTATTTTCATTTTACATGATTCCAATATTCAATATAAGGAAATATTATTTTATTTTTTTTATTTTTTAATTATACATTTTACATAATTTAATTTTAGTTTCGATAATTCTTTTAAGGAAATAAGAAAACATTTTATCCGTAATTTTAGGGAAACAGTTCAAAAATGTTTGTTTCATTAAAATTTGCTTTCTAAGAACACATCTAAGATAATACAGTTTTCGTGTAAGACAGAAGCTTGCGTAGTTTCGTGTTTTATAATTGTTCTTTTCGATACATTATCACTCTGAAAACAGCTATATCAAGTTTTAGAATATGATAAAGTGATATGGTTTTTCCAAATATGAATTTTTTATATCATGATTATTTTTTATTCTTTTTGAAAAATTCATTTTTTAACAAAAACAAGAACAATGTATTTAAATGAAAATTGCCAGTAACCTTAGAATAGAAAGGCCTGGGTTTCATTTTAGTCTCTACTAAATAATCTAAGTGCTCGTTTTGCTTTCGATTTCTGGGCTCACGTCGATAGGGATAATATTGAAATTTATGTGATCAAAAAAAGAGCATTAAACTAAAAGATTATTAAAATGATTAATAACAGTTTTGAGCTGTAAACGTGTATCAAATATCTTAACAAGCATTAAAATAGTTCATAAAGCTATCATATTCAAATGTCAGTCATACATAATATCTCTGCATGCATGTTTGCCTAAATACTGCTTGCATGTTTAGTGACATTTGCTAATGAATGTTAATTATGCATTTGGAAACTAAAAATAAAAAGCGTGGATTTATATTTCTTAAACTTTTTTTTGATATAAATATTAGGTTGGTGGAAAAAGAAATGTATTTTTACGTGACTTCAAGTCTTTATTTACATGTATTTGATTGCCTTTGTCCAAATGATTTAAACTGTTTTATGGTAAACTTTTAGCTTTTGAACTGTTAATATGCTAATCAACTTCGAATATTATTGTGATTTTATCGATATTTTTTATGCTGGGCCTGCCTGGGCGAGGGATATATTTAACATCAAATATACCTGAAGGAATCAATGAAACCAAAATTAAAAGTAATTGGCTGTTACAGAATTGGAACCAAAATACCATTCCCCTTTTTCAACTGCCTGATTTGCATTTTCCATTTGTTGACTTCGATTTTTAACAACTTGTGCCTTATAACTGAATGAACCAAATAGAAACAGTAAACATTTTTTAATGCAAATTCTTTCCAACGAGTATTAAATATAAATTATATGATAAATACTTAACGAGATATCGAACACTATAGTCATCGACTGAAGAAATACTGGATTTCTTTATCCCCAAACTAATATATATATTAAACTATCATTCACTGAAACTTCATATTAACTCTAGATAATATTTATAATTAATAATATATAAAACTTTCATTTTATTTCTATAAGTTTGCTTCAGTTTATATAAAATTATGCATTAAAAAATTTCTGTGGAAATATATGTGTTAAATTCCAACCATAATATTTCTAGTTTGGTAAGTTTCAAAACATTCATCATTTAGTAAAAAAAAGTGTTTTTTTTTTTTTTTTTTTTTTTGAAACTTTAAAATATAGGGTTCTGTAACTGACCTCTTTTAATAATTCTATGATGAGTGAACCCATGATTGTTAAGCATTCGTTGGAATTCATAAAGTTAATGTTGCAGATCTATTTAGAGAATAGTATGCTAGGCTCAGACACCAAACGTGACATTTGACCGCAAGGCACATTTCCGATACAATTTGATAGAAATAGAATTAGCAGAAGCAGATATCTTGGAAATCGAGAAATTATACAATGCATTCTAAAGAGTTATAGAGTTTAATATTTGCCTAAAAGAATTTTTTTTTATTTTAGGAAAAGTAAGCAAACACTGCATATATGTTTTGTGATATTATTGTGCCTTAATACTGCAAAGACCCTACTCAGAAATTATGATTGGTAAGTTAAAAATTTTATGTTTCCAATTGAATATTTGGTCTAATTAAAGATTCTTCATTTTATTGTTAATTTTCAAAGGAAAGATGAAGAGGCTCTTTTCAAATCTGGTCTGCGATTCACGAGCACCAATGCCAAACTTTACAACAACCTCGGTCACGTGATGGAATCAAGAGGAAGACATGAAAAAGCTCTGGAGCTGTTTTTAAAAGCAGTGAAGTGAGTTGAATAAATTTAATTAAAAGCGTATCGAGTTCTATTCTTTTAATTTCAATTCCGTTAACATTACGAAAATTATGTATGTTATAACTATTCAATATACGAAGTAGTAATTGAAGTCATCATTCACAAATAGTGCATATTTATATAATTTATTAAAAATTATACATATACAATGTGTGTAGTTTAGTTATATATTCTTTCCAGAGCTCAACCAGATGACTTGGGTTCACATCTCAATGTGGGACGGATGTACAACATTTTGGGAATGACAGAAAGAGCTGAAAATTCTTTTTGGCTGGTAAGTGATTTGCTGTTTCATTCGTAGTAATTTTTGCTATTTCTTAACATAAATATAATTTTTTGACTTTTTGATTTATTGTATCATATTATTGAATTGTAAGTTTCCAAACTTTATTTTTTGTTAACTAAAGCAACTAAAGTCAACCAACTTTCTCGTGATTTTAAACTTCATAAAGTGACTAGAATGACACTGGAGAATCTGATTTTTATTCCATATGGAGAAAAAGAAAGGTGGCAATAAACGCTTCAAATATCTCTACCTATACAGGTCAGAGCAGCAGTGATTTGCAAATTAGGGCATCGAACTCATTACGTCATAGACATAAAATTGATATATTTTCTCATAGCTTACTGCGTTTTAGAGCTTGTAAGCCTTGAGGCTCCGGTTATCTGGTTGGTTAAGTCGTCGTTCTCAGTTTCAGAATGTAGTTAGTTTGAATACGACTTTTTCGAAGAACCGATATATTCACTAAATGCGGCTGCACATATTCAGTAAGTTGTGATCCCAAAGTATGTATATATACTTCAAATGAAATGATAACTCTGGAGATATAAGGTTAAGTATTGATGATATTTTTTAGTCCCTGCTTCTAAATTACGAAACCTCCCACTGGTTGCTTAAACTAATCTATAAATCCCAACTTTGAGCTTGGAAGAGTTAAGTATGCTGGTACAACATAACAGTCTTCCCAATGTTATAGTCTTAGTAAAAATTAATTTAAATATATGTACTATTTTTAAAAATAGTAATATTTCTCACATATGATACAAATGAGCAAGTACATTATTTCATTTTCTACATAATTTAAATTCTCAATTGTGACAGAAAGTTAACGGGATCAATTTGCACTGATCCGTAAAAACATGATAATGGGATAAAATTAAAAAACTGATAATGTGGAAGATGCTAAATATTAATTTCATGATTAAAGCTTAGAATTACGAAATTATGTGAAAATTTAAGGTGTATTATAAGACATTTTAAATGCTTCTTTTTTATGAAATTTTATTATATTTTAACTTGTAAGTACATGAGGTATTAGTTTTGCTATTCAGTTCCGCATTGATGTATATCATTTTATACTTTTGAATTTGACGCAATACTTCAATCATTCTCTGCTCATTTTCTATTTTCTGGCTAAAAATCACATTTTATTTTAAAATAACTTTTCTCGACTTATTTTAGGCTAAAAACTTGTTACCAAAAAAACAACCCGGTCAAACTTATAAAGCACATATTGTACCAAGACATTTGGATCTTTTCCTGAATTTGGGAAGCTTGCTATCCCGAAACGACTCAAGGCTGGAAGAAGCGCAAGCGGTAACTATCAATCAACAACCATCTTTATCCTCGCATAAAATTTATACTGACTATTTCTTTCAATGGACGTAATGTGTATGTGTTTTGTTTCTTTTTCTACTATGGATTTTTATATACCATTTTTAACTTACTGTTTTATTTAATTTTTAATATCTTTCCTTTAATACATACATTCTATGGGAGAATTGCACGAAATTTTTGGACATTTGTCCTTCATGTTTGTCAGAAAAGAATGTTCTATTTTGTATTCCTTTTTCTTATTTGTTTTGTATAGCTTTTTCTTACTCTTGATTTTTATTGTTCCTAATATTATATTTTATATTATCTATTTTGGCGTTTCTCTGTTTAGCGACTTTTTCGCTGGTTAGATTACCAATAATAATTATATATTAGTTGGTATTGATTCCTTGGAATATATTATGATGACCGATTATATTGTAATAACTACAACTGAGAAGTTAATAATTGTCTGTTAAAAATTGGAAGAATAATATAAGCCTTTATGCAGAAAAGAATTTTATTTGTACTAATTTTTCCAGCTTTATAAAGAAGCTATTAGTATGAAGACAGATTATGTTGATGCTTATATGCAGAGGGCGAATGTTTTACTAAAGCTCAACAGGTATAGTATTGTTCCATATTTCTTATAGTTACATAAATATAACTAAGGATTTATGTTCAACTGATAATTTATTTACAAAGGATGCAAAAAGAAATATTTTATATATATTTAAATGTAAATTAATCAGGCTATTTACTATATATAGCAAAACGTTTGACAGAATTGATTCAATAACATTGTTCTTGCAGATCAGATGAAGCCCATGACATGTACAAGCAAGCTTTGAAACATGACCAAATGAATCCTGACATCTTTTACAACGTTAGTAAGACTTCATCCCCTATTCTTATCTTAAATAATCAAGTAGATTTGTATCATATAACAGAAAATCATTATAAACACTTTTATTAGTTAATTGAATAATATACTAATAAACTAATATTACTCGTTATATTTATTCGAGTTTTGAAATTACATCTAAATGCACACTTTCATAAATTAAGTATAATGCCGCAGCCGGTAACTAAAGGTGCAGAAACAAGCTTGATTTATTCACAAAACCCATTATTAAACAAATGAGAAAGAACAAAAGAAGTGTTCTATGTATGATATCAGGCTTACACAAACCACGATTAAGGCTCCCTGGACCACTTACACCCATATCACCAGTACAATAACTGAAAATTATTTGTTGACATGATGGTTAATACATCGTATGTATTTCCGTATTAGGAAATACGGTCCGTATACCACCGAAACAGGAATTATCAAGTTGCATTGAGACAAAGAACTCCATTCAGCAGCAAGCCATGCTTTCTAAAATACCAGTACAAATGAAGGAGATGATTGTGTGATTCATCGGCCAAAGATATCCCACATATGCTCTATCGATTTCTTATTCGGTGTGAATGCTGGTCATTCCATACAATTGATCTGGTCTGGCAAATTGATCTCAGATTGAAGGCAATTGAAGGCACGTTCTTCATATGAACGTGCGAAGTGAATCGAACAGCAAGTTAAACCTCGACTCGTCGAAAAACATGATGCAAGCCCACTATGACGATGTCCACATTGTATTTTCTCCACTCCAGGTTAATTGCTTTCGACAATGAGTTGCCATGAAATAAACCCATCTGAAAAGCCTGCTAACATATAGCCCATACTGTCCCAAAAATCTGTATCCGATATTCTTGAAATGGTCGTATCCATGGCTAATGATAGATGACTTGACAAATCCGCTAATGTACTTCGCCTATTTCTTTTGGAGGTTATTGCTAACTATTTTACGTCATTCAGCGCTGTCACTCGGGGGTGACATGTACTGTAACGTCTACTGACATTTCCATCATTTTGGACTCGCTTCCACCACCTTGAGATGACACTTTGGCCGATTCCAAATTTTTTGCCTACACCTGCATTTCCGGCAGCCAACAATTCTACCACGTAAAACATCATCCATATGCGTTCTTTGTGTCATAACTATGTTATCTGAGTGCCGTACAGACCGGTTGTGGGAACACGTTTTCTTCATTGCCAAAAGTCTTTATATACCCTTGTTTTACGCTCTCATCATGTGGCGTACTCTCGGCGTCATCAGTTGTCTTCCTTTAATTTGCATATAATGCTTGATCATGTGTGCGGTATTTCTACAAGGTGCATGTTTCCTTTCGCAATGGATTTCTGCACTTCAGGATTATCCTTAATTTATGGACATGTATGTTATTTTAGTCTTTACATTATTCTAACTACGACGTAATATCAGTAAAGACAGACATTTGAACTACTATTATTATTTTTTTATTTATTTATTTATAAAATGTACTTTTTAAACAATTAAAACTATTGAGGAAAATAAACAATTATTTCTAGTTTGAATGATGAATTAAAAATATCGCCAGAAAAATTAATACGTCTTTTTTCAAAAAAAAATTTAGTCTCAAATCTAATTTTAAAATCAATTTAATTAT
>JAPDSC010072417.1:0-10507 GCA_026290005.1 Latrodectus geometricus | reverse complement strand
ATCTTACATAATAAAAGCAAGTGTAATGTGTCTGTCTGTCTGTCTGTCTGCCTGTCTGTCCATTTGTCTGACCGAGCTCTCCAGCCAAATCTATCGCACGCAGGGACCTGGAATTTTTTACACGGAAGCACAAAGGAGCTGGCCACCAGACCTCGAAGCCCGATTTTCGATTTTTGAATTAGAAAAATTTAAAAAAAATTATTTATAAAACTTCTTCTCGAGATCGCTGCTCGCCGATAGCTGATTCCGGGGTTGTACCAGCTCTTTTTGAGAAACAATAGATGGTTTTTTAACCGACTCAGCGTCTCAGAAAATTTCAAGAATCTGCGAAAAATGTTTCCTCTTTAAAACCAGATACACTACTTTTTCGTTCCACAGCCACTTTCCTAAACTATACAAAAATCGTCGACTGTTTCCCGTTCTCATTGGGAATATTTCCTACCCCCCTAAAAACTGTCACATCGCTCAATTTAGAGGGAGGGGATGTCACTTACCACTAACTACCCTATCTAGGGTTGTATGTATTTGCCAGAAGGCATTGTACATCCCAATAGAAGTGGTTAAAATGAAAACGTATATTTTATTTTTGTATAAAACTTAAAAAGCAAAAAATTATTTGTAAATAACTGTTTTTTGTGTAATTGAAAATGAAGATATTCCTCAGTGTTTTTAGGTTGACTTGGTAAATAATATAAAGTTCAAAGAAAAACGGTATCCACAAATTATGATGTTTTAGATTTCTTACGCAATTTAAATAAGAAAGTTGCTTGTTACATTTTCTTGTATATTTATTATTTTCGGTATAATGGAAATTTCTCTTTTTCAATGAGCCACAGAAGTTTTTCAAATTTTTATTACAGTAAGATAAAATAATGTTAGTAAAAATACATTTTCTCACATTATATTTTTCTTAACACAAACTAATTTTTATTAGAAACTTTATAATTATTTAATGCAAGTAAATAAATATTTTTCAAACTCTTTCAATATTACAGTACTTTCAGCACACATAGTAAGGCTGATTTAGACTATACGTTTATATAATTCAACAGTCTAAACGAATTAGAAATATATTAAAATTATTAATTTATTTAATTTTTTTTAGCAAAAATAAAAATATATATTACTTATGCTCTTTTTTCATAGATAAATTTTTTTTTTATTTTTTTTTATTCAAAAGCGTTAAAGCCCAAATTTATTTGCTAAATTAATTTTTTCTAATCGTAACTGAACAACCTTAGATAAAATATCACTTGCTACAATACATGAAAATTAACTTCATTTGTCAATCTGAATTGAAATATATATCAGTGCATGTAATAATAAGAAGCTTAAAGTGTTACGTTTAATTTATTCCAATATAAATGGAATATTTGGTTCACAAGTGCATTATTCGAGTTATTTTTTAAATATTAATCTAGCGTTTATGAACTGTACTTTATGTATAACTATAAATAAAAACAAAAGAATCCTTTAAGTATAATTTTAAAGAAAAACAAAAGAATCCTTTATGTATAATTATAAATAAAAACAAAACAATCTTTTCAACTTAATTTGGCAAAATTACTGTAGGAAAAAAACTAATAAATTTATAACGAGTTTCTATTGACTTATATTTAATTTTACATAATATAATGTATAATAAAGTGCTAAGAAGCTATTATTACTCCATTATAAAAATAATTTTATGAAAAGTTCTTGCATTAGTAATATTTTATTGTATTACAAATGCAAAACCTTTATATAATTATCATATATCTCTACTATATAAAGTTTCCTAATTAAAGAGACTTTATTAATAATCTTATTAATTGAGAATTGTTAATATTCTTTTCAAATTTTTCTTTTTTTTTAATTGATTAGAGACTTATTTTCTTGTCATTCATAAAAAAATATTCCAGTTTTATTTTTATAAAAAAAAATTGTCTTTTCTTTAAATAGAAAACTATATACAATATAATTTTAAAATCTTTTTTTATGCTTTGTTTTTAGGATTTGATTCATCAGATTTTAGATTTGAATTTTTAAATTTAAAAAACTAACTGGAAATAAATTTTTGTTATACTTATGATTTTTTTTTTATCTAAATTTCCGAAAATACTTTTGAATGTAATGTAATCTGTTATGTAAGTTCTTAGTTATTACAAAAGTAGAACATAATTTGTAGCAATGAATCATGGCGAGAAAGCAATTTCTCATCTGTTTAGAATAATCAGAAAGTTTCATTTACATTTAAGTAAACATTCTCCCCTTTCATTCTTTCCCTGACTAACAGGAAACATGCTTAAATTGTAAAGGAAGTCACACATGAATAGTTTTCTCCCTGGAAACAAACTCCTCTCACGTATATAAGAATCCGTTTGAAATAGTTTGTCGAATACTTATAAAAATTTTAGAAAAAATAATTTTAGCCTTCATTATTCAACTGTCTTGATTATTAAGTTCGCAAAGGTTTAAGGAAATTTATTCACAGTAAGGATTAAATGAATACATATAATTAAAAATAAAATCAAAAGAATATTTAATTTGGCAAAAGCACCAGATTTATATGAAAAAAATTGATAATATTCTATTTTTTTCTATTGACTTTTCAATTCACGTTAAATAATACATAACAATATACCATGAATTCTTTTTTCATTATAAGAAAGTATTTTTATACAAAATGGTGCTGCACTCGCAACATAATATTATGCGCTCGCGTGAATGAAAAACATTTATAAATTATATCTTTTTTATATAGTCTCTTAATTAAAAAGATTTTGTAGATAATATAGTATCTTAATTTAAAATTAAAATTTTGATTGAGAGATATAAATTTTCTTAGTGTATTTATTCCTTCTTTTATTGATTAGAGACTTATTTTACTGTCATTCCTAACTAAAACGTATCTCAATTATATTTTAAATGAATTTATTTATATTTTTCATTAATATGACTTTAATGACCCAATAACTCGTATGTGGAATATATCATTTTATGTTTAAAAGATAAATTATGAAAATTAGTTTTTAATTCAAATAAGAAGAGTAAAGTAAATATATAACCACATTTTACAACAAGAATTTCTCTGGTTAAGATTATTATATTTAAAAATTTCTTTTATACCTAATATGGATCGCGTTAAAAGATAATCATTTGTAAAACTATTGTATTAATAATTTGCTTATTTTAAAAATAAATTTTGCAATAAAATAATTATTTTCTATAGGTTCAAAATTTAATTGCTTAAATTGTAGCATTAATATGATTTCGATTCACTTATACATTATTTCAATAGGATCATTCCATTTTACACACATTCTAAAATAAAAGAGCTAAAAATATTTTCTGCTTTAAAAAGTTTAGCTCATCTTTAAATATAAGTTAAAATTCCATTATTTTGCTTCAGAACAGTTTACTGTTTAAAACTTTGATTATTTATATTCCTCATAAATCTATTTTGTTTTAAATCTGCAATAAATTTCTAGTAAGGAATATTATTTTATTAAATATTATCGTTACGTCATCTAGAAAAATTATTACATGTATGCAAATAAAAAAAAATATATAGAATAAAATGATTTTCACAGCAGAACAAAGCTAATATCAGGAATATTGTAGTTTATTTTTTAATCGAGAAAATTTCTAATATCGTAAAATTTTTAAGAAATAGTATCTTTTTAATATTTATTTATTAAAATAATGACTTTATATGGCAGGGGTGGCCAAACTTTTGGTATCCGGGGTCTAATCCACATTTAAAAAATCGAAGGCGGTCTACCAATGGCAGAGCTAAATTAACGTACATATTTAATTTCGGTAACAAGAAAAAATAGTAAATTATGTAATTTAAAAAATAAAAAAAAAAACTTACTATCAATATTTACAAAACAAAAATTTACTGATAAAAATAATCAAAGTATTCATACATCAAAAAGTGACCATCCTATTCACTTCGTTTAGTTGAAATGTGGCACTGTATATCTGCGACAAGTTTATCATATTGTGGCTGGTACGAGCTTATTGCAATCCATAAACATGAAATTAAATGTTCATCTGTTAAATGCGCCAAAGTTTGTTTTTTATTCATGGTTGAAAAAGCAGATTCTCAAAGATATCTTGATCCAAAGTATGATTTGAAATATAAAATCAATTTGTAAATATTTGGAAACATTTCCTCAGAAATTAATTTCCGAAAATCAGTATCACTAAATATGCTCTCGATTTAAGAAATATATTGCATCTTAATTTAATAATTTCTTCCTCGACCTTGACTCATGTGATAGCTATTAAATGTCCTATTTTTTCAGATACGCTGTCCATCAATGTTGACATTTTCATAGTGACATCATTGTGACAATGTCCATCAATTTTGATATTTCCATTAAAGGGAAATATTATAAAATTTATTTATTTCAAGCTAATTAGGTCAGCGAATCTTCTTTCAAATTCTTCAAACAAAATAAGTATTAAGTGAAATCTTCGAAGTCTCGGTTTGGATTATGGATGCACTCTTCCTCCATGTTTTTAAAGTTTCTCAATTCATGTTTTCTTAATTGAGATACATACCTTTCCATAGTTTCTTTGAATGTTTTAATCGCGCTCATCATGTCCGTTTTATGTTTTATATCCTAAACCTTTAATCATAAATCTTTAAATCGTTAATCTTTGCAAAGTTTATTTTGAGTTTTAAAGCGTAGGCTGTAGTAAATTTTTATTTTAAATAATTCATTGATTCTATGTCATAAATTAATAATAAGTCATAAATTAAATTGTTAATATCCGAGGTCATTATCGGGATGGTCGTGTGGACTACTTAAAATGTCTTCGTGGTCTACCAGTCGACCGCGGTCGACGTCTTGGACACCCTTGTTATATGGTGTAACAGTAAATAGTGTTGATTTTTTTTTCAATATAATGTTTCATTAAAAAGAAATAACACATGTATAATATTCTTGGCTACACACTTATGAGACAATCATGTTATACTATTGCCTTAAGATGATACTTCTGTTTTATTATCAACATTTGAAGTGTATGTAAAAAGAAATTAAAGTAATAACGAAATAAAAATCAATATGCAGAGAGTAAACTTATTAGTAAATTTTTTCTTAATGCACAAAAAAAAAACGCAAATTAAATGAGTTTTAGTCATTAAGGTAAATGTTATTTATTATGGACGTCACAACGATTTTACTATAACAGCCATTAGCTCTTTCACTGGAAATTAAATAATTTCCATTTACGAATTTTATTTGTTTATTTCAGTCATAACTAGTCGATAAAAAAATGGCATCAAAAACAATAAAAACTGAATTAAATTAACTAAAATGTAAGAAATAATTAGCATAAGCAGGAAAATTATTAAAATTTAAGTTAGAAAAGAAGGCAAGCTTGTTAGTAATTTAAAAGTACATATGGATTTAAAATTTTTGTGTAATAAAATCGCCTAATTCAATTAGCTTAGGAACTAAAATTAAAAATAATAATGTATAAACTCGCATTTTATTTCTAAAGCAACAAATTTATAGATTATAAAATTTTAAAGTTGAATCTTGGCGAAAAAATAATCAGTATTTTAGATATTTGGCGTAAAACTCAGGCTGAGTTTTAGTTTTCAAAGAAAAGTCTCCAAGGAGTGTGGTTTGAGTGATTAAGGCCGATCAATCAAACCACCGATTAGGGGGAAAGCAAAAATAAGTGGTTTCTACTATGTGAAAATATACGTCGCGGCCGCTTTCCGTGAAGACTCTGCGACGTATCTCTGCCGTCGCAAGCCGCTTTCGAGCAGGAATATTTCGACGTATCCCAGCCGTCATGAGCCGCTTTTTAACCAGTTTATTGCGACGTAACAGATACGTCGCGGACGCTGAGTCGGTTAACAGATGGCTCATGGTTAGGATATATTGTTCCTTTTTATCGACGGCTAATGTTGTGTGTGTGGGGGGGGGAAGAGAGAGAGACAGTCTACATGTCCTACACTACTATTCCTGCGCTATTCACTTATATATATATATATATATATATCCTAAAATAGTATGTATGACTAAAACTTATAATTCTTAAACAATGAATTATAAATCAGTACAGTTTACAACTTTAGAGTATTTTCATGATTTTCTATAAAGACTTTTTTACTTTTGACTTTTGATTATACATTTTGAATTACTAAAAATTAATGATTGTTTTTTTTTTAAATTTGTTTGTTATATTACATTGATTCTTTGGCTCCTGAAGGTTATTTGACATGCATTTGAAATACATTCTAATTTACTGTGGATATTTAAATACGTAAATGACAGAACTAAAAAGTAAATCCATTATCAGATCCAAAAGTCAGAATTTCTATGCATTCTCGTAAATGCTTGTTTATCTAACTGCATGATTGTTTTAATTTCTGTAAATGTTAGAGAATAAAATTTATTTTCACTGTTGGCCTTCATCTGATTATTTCTAGTTTTATCTAAATTCATATTTCATTAAAATTAAATTTCTTTTTAATTATACTTTAATTAATTTTATATTTAAACTGAAATATCACGCTGAATTAAATTTTCATACCCAATATTTTGGAGCCATACTACGTCATATTTTACGTACTATTTAACAATAATGTATTAATACCTGATTTACTTTTTATTACAGTTGTAGGTAACTGTTAAAAAACCATATTTTTGCCTCAAGAAATAGCAATAATTTTATGGAAGTCTCACAAATATTTTCATATATATTCTCAAATATTCTTAAGAATGTTTCTACGAGATATAGAATCAACATTCCTAAATAAAAAAGAAAGGTAAAATTTGCTTCCAGCATCTAAGGAAATTTCATTAGATTCTAAAGCATTAGAGAAATACGTTAATGGCATATGTTTCATAAATTTATACCATTTAAATAAAAAAATTATATTTTGCATAAAAACAACTAATTCTATATGTCTGATCAATCATTTTTATTTTTTTGAAAATAAAAATAAATGTATTAATCAATCTAAAATATTATTAATTGTAGTTTGTACTGCTTTATAAATACTGGTGGTAAGAATCCCTTTATTGATTAAAATAATTTTAAAATAATTGTAAATACTTATCGTATAATACATTTTAAAACATGTCATACATATTAAATGTTTCCATTTAAATTTACCACTTCTTTATCGAAATGAAACTAATTGAACAAAAGTCATTCTTAAGTAAATAATATGAATATACAAACTAATAGGAAGAGATAAATATTAGTAATGGTACAATAATCCATTTTTATAAATGAAATCTAAGGTCTTAAGTAATTGATTGCGTTTTATTGAAAGCTTTTACGGCGCCACACGCCCAAGATTTCCTTACCACACAATGAAAGTAAAATCAATGAAAATAATTTTTTTTATATCTTTTTCAATAAAAAATCACTATACTAAATTTATCTTTTATAATAGTTTGTTTTAAATTTTTGTTTATTTTTTTAATATCAATAAGAAGTTTGTTATATGTACGGATTTCATGAAAATGCATTTTGTTGATCAAATGTATATGAATGATGCATATAAAACAATGTTTTCTCTAAATAAAAACTATGTCCATGCGTATTTTGCTCCATAATTAAATGCTTTGCCTTATTTTTCAAATAGTGTAATAGGATCTAATCACAGTGTTATTTAAAGAAATATATTTCAAATGATGTCTTGAATAGGAAAACGCTGAATACATGGAAGTTTTAAGTGAAAGATTTGTCTTGCTTAGTACTTAGTACAATTATAAAAGGCCGTTTGGAAATATCCATTTTTTCAAACTAAGAAAGTATTAAGTAGAACAACAATGATTCAATCTGTATCCCAATTGTCTTCATCAACCAGTACATTACTGTCTACACCAAGAGACAGAGATATTTTGAACATGTTTCATTATTGTGGTATATTCGATGCTTCTTCATTTTCTCGCGTAGTTAAGAAAAATTGTTTTCTATTAATGTTAAATCTCATGGTAATAATTCTGCATTTTGCATCAAATTTTTGTCTATTCTATACTCAAGGGAATAATCCATTCAGTAAGTCTAATTTATGTCTTCTTGTTTTTGCTTGGCTCCTGAGAATTAATATTTGCACACGTTACCAAAATTTGAAACATACTTCATTCGTTCTTCAACAATTTCCAATGAAGAAGAATTTAATAAAGGCTAGATGGTTTATCACATGGATCGTTGCATGTGTTATAACCCAAATATGTACTTGTGTATTGATAATGTATATTTTTTATTCATCAAAAATGCTTGCATTTCTCTTTGGAAATCTAGAACATGCAACAGTTTATAAAAGTATCTACAGCTTAATATATCCAGTGTCATTTATTGCTGCTTTATTCTTCCCGCAAGTGATATTAGTGATATTTTATTTTGATGTATGCTACAAAATTAGAGTGACATTATTAAGTATTAAAAATTCAATTACAGCTTCAACAGATAAAAAAATTGGGAAAATATTATTACATTATACTATGTTAAGACAGGCAGCAGTAAAAGTCGATTCTGAGTTATCACGTTTGATTTTGATTTCGATTTTGTATGACGCCAGTGTTATTTACTTTGGAGTTGCCGTAGTAAATAACAGAGAAATATTTGAAGATATGGTGATAGCACTGACTGTGATATTAAATGTCATTTCTTGCTTGCTGTTACTTTTGGGGATTACAATATCAGCCACCCTTGTTTATGAAGCTTCTACTGAACTTTGTGAGACGACAAAGAACCTTTTCAACATGAATCAATCTTATTTGAAAGCACCAGAGAAACAGTTCATGGCAACAGTGGAAAAACCAATATACATGACAGCTTGGAACATAGTACCAATTAATAGAAGTTTTATTGTTGGAACATTTGGGACAATATTTACTTATGCCATTTTATTAGAAAGTATTGGTAACAAGTAAATTCGATTCGTCGATGATAATTGATTATAAATTATATTGCTAAAATAAGTAGTCACCTAAAAAAATTGAAATCTCTATTATCTAATGAACATTATTACTGATATATAAAAATAGGAAGAAATATACGAGACATGCTTACTCTTTTCCATTTTTCGAAAAATTTCTTAAGAACAATGTATTTATTTAATCTTTTATGATTACTATAATTTCCATAATTATGAAATTATTATCTCAAGATTTTAATTTTTGCAGTCCTTTTAATAATTAAGAGTTCAACTAATAATTAATTGTTTCATTCTGTTTTAAATGTTTCATAAAAATCTATAGTTTCAGATTCAATGATTGAAAATTATCATTAATATCAATCCTACTGCACAGAAAACTACATTTCTGCACTAATGATTTAATAAATAAAAATATTACGTGTTAATTTTTCTAATCATGAACTTCTTTTGGGTAAGGAAGAACAAGTTTATATATTGCTGTAGCCAAAAAAATTAAATAAAAGTTATTATAATTCAATAATGTTTACTTATTATTTATTCTTGTAATAGTTTATTTTTCGATGAATTCATTTCTTCTTAATTTTTTATATGGTAATTGCTCAAAATTTTGAAACAGTGTCTTTATTTGAATGATAAAATATAGCTATGAGTGCTGATAGTAAATTGGTACGCAAAAAAGAAATTAAAATTAATTTTGTGGGAATATTGTTTTAATATAAGTTAGTTTTATTATGTTTGTTTTAAATTGAAATTTTCAGTAATTGTCATGTTTACATATCAGGTATTTATTATATGAAATCGAGATAGTTTCTCTTAATAAATCTTTACAGTGTATCATTGTCTATTAAACATGCTTTCAAATGCAATTTTACTTTCGGATCCCTCGTAAAAATTAAAATTTTTGAAAACAAATTTTATCTTAATATCAATAATATAATTAACATTAAAAATTATTATCAAAATTATAATTCTGAATTAAATTATGATACACAAATTTATGCTCTTCATTTTTTGCTCGTTTATATTATCCTAATGAATTTCTTTGTATAAATTCTCAAACATTCAAAAAATTTAATCTGATATTTCTGTATTAGCAAAGGATGAAATGAGAGGAAGTAAATGTAATTATATAAACTTTTTGATGTAATAAATCAACTGACTTGCTCAATATATTATTTTTGATCTTCACTTATTGTATGAACAAAAAGTCGTAAATGCCAATTTTAATTATCAACAATGAGTATTTTATTGGAAATGATATTTTATTTGTATCTAATAAAAATGATAATAATGCTTATTTTGAATTTATACAGGTATTTTTAACACACAGAAAAATAATTAAATTTAGATTCATAATACTATCTTCAGAATGCAATTTTATGCTGAACACTAATTAACTTAATAGAAATCAATCAATTTATTTATGTACTTTCATTTTTCATTTTCATAGTAATAGCAATTTTTATAAGATAAAAGTCCAATATCTGTAAATAATGTGTTTGAAACATGAAGTAAATTTCTAGATAATTAGAGACGTTTAGTTTCAAATATCTTACAGCTTATTTAACAATTAGAATCATTTTCGAAGAACCTTTAATTATA
>JAPDSC010072407.1:0-10181 GCA_026290005.1 Latrodectus geometricus | reverse complement strand
CATTTTCACTTACTGGAAAAAACTTATTTAAATTAAGAAACCTGAATTTGATATATGTATGCATCAGAATAATCCGTGGGAGAAAATAGTATTGATAAAAATGTGGGGATAAGACGTCTTTTTAAAAATCTCGATGTGTGGCTGTTTGAAAGAAGAAATGAAGGATAACCAAAAACGACTGATATTATTGTCAAATTCACATTTTTTGTTGTTATTTAAGATAAAATCAATAAAATCATTCGATGCCACTTAAGCCTAAATTCATCTGACCAAGGACAAGAGGAAAATTAAATGTTTAAACGACAATAAGCAGTATCAAAGTTAATTTTTATGGTGACTTTACTTATTGGAGATATGCTAGATGAAATTATAATTCAATTTTAATCACAAAAATATTATCGTAATAGAGCATCTCAATTCTATGCGTAAGTATCGATAAGAGAAATATGTAAAAACTAACGAAAATCACAGATATTTGAATCAAATTTACAGTTCTCAGGTCGGTGCGATAAATTAAAACACTTTTGATATCCTTAAATCTAGGATCTCTATGAGCTTAAGAATTATAAAATGTGTGATTAAATTACTAATCATAGTTAATATTATTTATCGTTAATAATATTTTATCATTCATAATAAATAATTTTTATTGATAAAAGATAATTGAATTCAATAATTAAACTAAAATAAATAATACATTAAAAAAGAAGTTAGGCAATTCTGGCTCGCCCCTCCCTGATTTAGCAGTAAAACCACGGGGGGCGCGTTGGATTTCGGGGGTGACAGACATGATTAAACGGCCATCTTGAGACTCAAAAGTGGGCATCTAAAATGCATGACGTTCGACTCTGGGCGCAAAGTCTTCTCATTGTGCAATAAATGCAATTTGAGGCCGGCTTCCCCCGATCACATCCTGGATTGTTTGGCGGATGTTCGCGTAAATCCACTACTGATGTCCGACTTCGCTAGGGTTCATGGTGTCATGGATTTAATCTAGCTGACGCTAGATCTCTGAGTGATTGGAAACAACAACAACAAAATAAATTATAAATATTTTTAAGAGATTTAATTTTTACGAGATTACTGTAATTACTAATTAGTTATTATTAACGTCTACTACCAAACTAGTTTGACTTTAATTTGTTTAATATTATGATTTCAAAAATGCTTAATATTTATATTTATTTTTCGTTAGATTTTGAATCTGTTTTAAATTATCTAATGAAACCTAAATCATTACATATATCAAATTTTACTTTATACATTGTGATTTATTCGTTGTCTTCCTAAAGTTTCAAGAAAAATTGTTACTTTCTTTAAGTATCAAAAGTGAAATATTCAAAATGATTAAGAGTAGATTGAACACAGATTGTAATTTAATCTGTAAAAGATCTGTAAATTTAATCTGGACACAGATTAAATTTACAGATTTTGGAATAATCGTATTAATTGCTAATGATCCCTTTAATATTTACGTCAAAGTTTACTTAATGAAGTCATTGGAGAATAACACAAAATACTTGAGTTTTGGACAAGATGTATGAAAATAATTTAGAACGACCTGTATTAGTTTTAAATTCAAAGTTTCGATGAATCCAATGTTCCAAAGTTTTAAATACTTGCGACACATTATTAGAGATTTGACTTTAAACTTGACCACTGACAACAAGGATTTATAGAGTTAGCTCACCAAGAAATATCTAAAATAATGGATTTTCAGATTAGGTGCATAGAATTTGGTTGATTGGTTATAATTCTAATTATATTTATACCAAAGTTAACCATCAAAATTTTGTAATTGCTCAAGGCTGGATGTAAAGAAATAACAAACACTATATTATTGAAATATTATGCGATTTTTGTCCCATATATACCACTTCTTAGCAATCTTTTTCGAGACGTAAGTTTTCCATTACAATAAATCACAGGAAAAGATACTCTTGAAGAAAATTTTAATTTGCCATGACTAAGAAAATGAAAACTCTTCAAAGAATAAACTTACTTCGGTGTACTACTGAAAATAGATCTAAAAGTGTGCCCCTTGCTTACAGTCTAATTTTACATAAATTACAATTACCATAAATGTAATAACAAAAATGTATTTAATAATTCTCATAATGTATTGATACTTCTATATACATGTAAATAAAAAGATTTATATTGAAGATGAATTTGTTATTTTTTGTTTTGTAAAATCTGTGCTAAAAAAATCTAAACAGTTCCATATAATTCAGATATATTATTCGGAAACAACTTCCGACATAAATAAAATAACAAATTCATTTGGTTGAAAAATATATAAACAACATTACATTTAAAATATAACTTTCTTTCAATGCTGTAAGCACATTTAAAAAAAATATAGCAAGTATATAAAAAATAAGGACTTAATTTGCATAAAAATAAATGCATTAGTTTTAGTGCAGTCTTTTTAACTATCTTTTAACGTAATCAACTACCGTAAAGAAAATCTTTACAAAATACAAAGCAAAATAATGATTCAGTAAAGTAATCATACACATTTAATTTTTTATTTAAAAAATTACAATGAGATTTCTGTTATTTAAAACTAAAGATGAAAAATATCATTAATAAAATATGATTCTTAATTGTAAATGAAAAGATGACAGAAAAAGTTTTAAGCTTCTGGTTTATAAAGGCTGTTGCGTATTCCTATTATTAGTTTAAAGCCGTTTGTTTATTGCCAATTTTGAATCTTCCTTAATGATTATGATTTTTAAAATGGTTATTAGCTCATTTATAATACCCATTTCATTTTGTCGCGAATGCAACCTCATTTTTGATGATTTTATTGGTATACTTCAATGGAGTATATTTCAACTCTATCGATACGTAAATGTCAAAATAGGATAACATGCAACACGTTATTACCATGAAAATGAGCACTTTCCTAGTAAAAATAAACGAATATTTTTTAATAAAAACAAAATGTGGATGGACTTTTGTAAATGTGTATGAAATAAATGATAGGACAAAAAAATAAGCTTAATTAGTATCTGATAAAAAAATGGATAGAAAACAATAAATTCATTTTTATGAAACAAATGTATAAGACACATAATCTATTCAACATAGAAAATTTCGTAATCAAATGTATTTTTAAAAAAAATTGAAAATTAATCTTAATAACTTTTTAAGGCAAGAAAATACGAACTAGTAATTTGTATTAGCATTGAGAAACAATTATATAGGCATCTATACATGTTACTATTATCAGTTACTGGGAGGTAGCTATAAATCTTCTGACACGCCTAGGAGGAATATCATTATGAAAAATCATATATTTGACACTGATTGAAAAGAATAAAATTTTAGTTCTTTTTTATCCCTTTTTAGGGGTTAAGAAGTTAGCAGAAATATTTGAAAAAGAAAACATAATTACGCATGCGTAAATGGCTTATAATTTTCTACCACAGATTTTATATTTATTTTTCAGTCCTACATCAAAGGGACACTTATTGTAGTCAAATTTTTATCCGTCTCTTACTAATTCTTTAAAACTTAAAATAAAAACTAAATCTAAAAATTAATATTATTTCCATTTATTCTAAAAACATTTCCTAGTATTTTAAAAGATTAAAAAAATTCTCTTGTAGCAGTCATTTTAAAGAAAGCAAAATTTTCTAAAAAATTCAATGTCAAATTCATGTTTTGAAATCGAAATTCAAATTTTTGAGCTCAAATAAATTTAATAACCTTATTAAAAGCTTATTTTAATAATCTCAATGACTTTATATTATAATATTAATTGAAATATATTGCATTTTAAAAACTCATAGGTGTATTCTTAATTCTTGAATTTATATTGAATTCTTGTCAAATAAAACAAAATTCTGACCTTTTTTATTTTCATATTTATATATGTATAGCTATATATATCAAGAAGATAATAATATTTAACCGAAGAAACTGAGTATTTATAATTAAGGAAAAAAATCGAAAGCAACCTTATTATAAATCTTTACAATCTTTCATTCTTTGCTTCACAAAAGTATTCTTAAAGTGTGTTTTTCACAAATAAGTGTTTTGAAAAATATTCCGTAGGAAAAACATTTGAAAAGGCTCATTAACGCATGAAAATATTTTTAATGATATCTACATTTTTGAGAAATTTATAATGCAAGACAGTAATATTTTGATCTGATAGAAAATATTTTCCAAACATGTATAATAAATGCATGACACACAGTTGAATAGTTCATCACATAATCAACAGTGATCAGATAAAAGTTTAAAAAAAATGCGCTATTTAAGTAACAAAAGATAAATATGTGATCATATTTTAAAAATAAACTTCTTCCAAAATGAGCAAAAAAATTATACATTTTCTCTTATTTTGGTAACATTCTTCAACTCAATAAAACACAAAACAAACAAAAAAATTATACATTTTCTCTTATTTTGGTAACATTCTTCAACTCAATAAAACACTTTTGTTAGACATCAATATAGTATATCATATCATACAACTTAAAAATGAATCATGAATTTTTATGTCTAAAATATAGTGCAATTGAAAAAAATAGAAGTGTATTAGTACTTTAGATAAAAAATAAATAAAAAGATTAACATGTATTGCTTATATATACATAAATTTGAGTATCTGATTCTTTACACTTTAGTTGGTTTTTGTTTCCATTATCATTAAATGAAAATTATACTTAGTAACTCTTAAATATTTATCTATTATTACTCACAAACCTAATATCAAATTATCTACATTAAGAAATATTCAAATGAAATTTAAAAAATTTCCAAAACATTTAATTTTTTGTAGACATTGCAATGATAAGTATTTTAAACCGATTTTAATTGTTATAGACAATGAATGAGTAATCGAATGTGTGTGCTATTTTTTAAATCAGTGTAAATATATATTTAAAATTTATTTCTCATAATTAAGTCAATAAACTAAGAAAATCGTAACTGTCTTTAATAGATGTTTTAGTAAGGGTCATTTTCAATACTCTCAATTAATTTATTTCTTTAACAAAAAATAAATATAAGTAATTTAATTTATAATTTTTGTATTTCAAAATTTTGTAGATATTTTCAAATACAAGTTGATTGAATCTACCATTATCTCTCAAAGCCAGATACAATTATTTGTTCTTACTTTTTGAATCTCTCATTATATAATCTCTATTACTGAATATTTTAACTAGAAAAGTTAATAATAGTATACAAAAGCAAGAAAATTAACTTGATCATTCTTAAAGCTTTTTAAATATAAACCATAAAAATATATCTTCAGAACTATTCTAACGTCTCACCAAAAATATTTAATTTTAACGCAATAATTTATACAATGAATTTATATTTTTGAATTTAAGACAAAATGTGATTTTGAATATTTGCTGATTTTATACTTCTTCAGTTTTTATTATTTCAAATAATTCATATATAATATATTTTCGGACGAAATTTCACAAAAAAGTTATTCAAACTAGATTATAAATTTGGCGCTAACTTGCTAGAGCAATAAAAAAATGTGTATCAGAAATTATTGAGGAAAAATCATTTCAAACATAAAGATGTTAAATACTTTTCCCGTTTATTTCTAAAATTTCCAAAACTAAAAGTATTTTTTTGACAGCAGATTTAATTTAACTGCATTACTTCAAGCGATAGAAGAACAAAAGATCCTAATATTGTACTTTTCGTTTAATTCTTTTTTTTTAAACATGTAGCTAGATAAAAAAAAATCATTAGTAAAAAAACATTTCAATGTTTTCATTTTGTAAATGATTCGTATGTTATTTATTTAATTTTTAAAAGGTTAGTTTCATAACACAAAATATGTGTTTAAGAATTTTGAGCAACTTATTACTGTCTTACGCATTCAAACTTTTACAATAGTTATCATCAAAACCTTATTAAATTTTGAATATTTTATTCACATTTTATGATAGCACTAAAAATATCATTGATTTAAATAATTTGAAATATTATAATTGTTAAGAAAAACAAGATTGAGAAAACAGAGTTTGTGTGTGAGAAAGATAAATTAATATTTTCAAGATTTTTTACTTACTTTTTATAGCCCAACTTTTCAATTTTCTGAGCCCAGAAGTTAGTTGGAGCAATCCGCCGTTACACTGAGATGACATATTTAGTTGACTGTGAATCCTCAAAAATCTAGGTAAAGCTTTTTTCATAATAGAATCAGTATACGAACGAAGTGTCTTTTCCAAGTCCTTCCATGTATCTTCTAAACTTATGTTAGATTTTGTTCCATTCTTGTTATCGTCTGAGAACGTCAAGTTATTTTTAAGCAAACTTGACGCACTTTCTTTCTGAGTATCAGTTTTAAAAGTATCAGAAATTACTATGTGAGTACTTTCAGTTGTGGATATTCTTATGTCTTTTTCATGATTATCTTTAGAACGTAAGAATTGAGAAAACGAATTTTCAGAAGATAAATCAGTTGTCAATCCGTCAAATGTTCTATTCGGTTGCTCCAGTGGGATTGAATTTGAATTGTCTTCATCTCTTAGAGAAGACAAAGGATTATTGTATATTGTACCAATCTGCATCTCTGATTCATTGGTCAAATTTGTTTTACTTTCCCTTACATCGTAGTTTAACTTGTGAGTACCATTATTATTTGCTTCCAAGTTTTGTAATTTCAATTGTTGAGAAAAAATGGCTGAAGAATTTGATATTGGTTTAATGTCAAAATCTGCCTCTACATCATCCACATTTACATCGAAACTTTTTGGGTGGCTTGAATTCCTTTTTTCGGCAGTTATTTTGTCATTTTCGCTTGAATGATCAGATATAATGATCAGACCATCATCTGCTCCATAATTATCAAACTTTTTCACTGTCAAAATATCCGTATCGTCCGGCAAAGGAAAACCTTGACCTTCACTGTGTTCGATGATCCTGAATCCGGCAGAAGGAAGTATCCAAGGAACGGTGAAGACAAAACATAAACAGAAAAAGACCGGCGTGTTTCGGAAAAACATGCTGCCTGGTGGGTATGTTACATCCTCAATGAAAGCGAAACTAGTTAAAAGGAAATAGAACGATTATTACTCGATTGCGAAGTTTTTAAAAACCAGGTTTATCGTGCCGGAACTTATCGCCAATCTACTCGCCAAAACTCAGCATTAGAAGAAGCTCAACCTGAGAAAGTTGAGGAAATTGTGAAACTAGGAAATCTGAAAAGATGATTTCGATATGAAGCAAGAGGAGAAATTTGATCTCTTATTTAAAAATTTACGTTTATGAAGATAATTGATTTTTATAATGTAAACAATAAAAAACATCAATGATTACCTAATAAATGTAATTTATTTCCCGATAAAATACTTCCTGAATATTTTCCTTTTATTTTTATTTGCATATCCTGAATTAATATTTTCAATGATGGCAATAAATTTTTATTGTCTTTCCCGAATAGTTTGAAAGCAAATATTTTTTGTTGTAAAATCTAACTAAAATTCATTAAAAACATTGAACTATTTTTTAAATATTAGAAATTGTAATAATTTTAAGAATATATTATTACATTAAATGTGCTTTTGTCATTCTGACATATTACATTTAATATTAAATATACCTTTGTCATTCATAAAATTGAATATTAAAAGAATAACTTGATAATATAAAACTAAAATCTTTTATTCATATTTGATTGATTATAAACTCCTTTTTTCAAAAATTTAATTATATAATTTATTATTTTATTTTTAATAATTTATAATATCTCAGATTTTTTTTTACTCAGTAACTATAAGTCAATAAAAAAAAACATAGAAAGAAAATTGCTGGTAAAAGGAAGCAATTTTTCTTTCTTTGTTTTAAAGTTGTTGACTTTTCTATGCTTATTTATTTGAAAATATTTAAAAAATATTTTTGTCCTAAGATAAAAAAATGGAAAATAACAAGGTATTTAGACTTTTTCATCTTTATTCATTTACATAAAGTACGTTTTCATTTAAATAAAAGTGATTCCCTATTAACAAAAACATATTTAAGGAAGGGATTGATATTAGTGTTTCAATATTTTTTGTTGTCAGGAGTTATTAATAGTTTTTACCAAAAACAGGAAATATCTTTCTTATAAATTCTCATAATTTTAAAAGAAATCTGCCATTGTAAGAAAGTAATTTTTTTTCTTGCTTAAAACTGTATTTGTACTTCCTTTTTAGAGTACTTAATTTGAATATTTTTATAAAATATTGCGATTATGAAACAAAGAGCATAACAAAATTTCCAAAACTAATTTAAATTGATTTTAAAATATCATTATGCAATATTTCTAATGAAAAATCTTATGTAAAATTAGTTTTTTATTGTTTTCTTCATGAGCTATTAATTACATACAATGAGCGTGGAATTCTGGATAATTTTGCTGATAGGATTCCGGGCACAATTTAGGAAGGTATAGTTCTGAAAATTTTTAATTAATAAAATTAAAGTGGAATATTTTTTATTAATTCCGTTACACAAAATATTAATAACCCGTTACAAAATAACGTTATTAATAACCGTTACAATATTTTTGTTTATTTGTGGAAGTAGGTACTAGGATTTTGAACATGCAATCAAAAAGGTTGCCTTTCAGGTAGAATTCTTAAAGATAAAGAACTGCTTTTCACACTTATGCGCTTGGATTGTATTCGAAATAAACTGTATTCCCTGTTTAAACTGTATTCATCTTTGATTGTTTAACGTTGACTGTGACTGAATCTTGGTTACTTAAAAGAACGATATTAGTCTTCGAAAACACTGATCCCTTTGTGGTCAGTATTATTGCTAGATAAATTTTGCAGGAACAAAATGGCTTAGACGACATTTTAGAACGATGCGATGCGCCTAAACGATTCCTATTTAAGTTCTTTTAATTTTTATCTCATATCCTTGTGAACCTATGTATGTAAGAATTCACTGGCAGTCACAGTTAAGATCGAAATTTGTTTTTTTATCTTCTCATTCCATCTATCGCGATTTTAAAATATAATAATTTTAAACGTAAAAATATTAAAAAAATTAAATACTCGTTTGACACAGCTTCTCTTATTTAAGATAAAAACAAATAGACAGATTTTTGTTCTTTTACCACACCAAATAAGGAAAAGTATTCCCTTACAAAAAACTATAGGCATCATAATTTCTGATAAAATTGCTATTTTTTATACGGATGAAGTGAGAAAATTTAACTGATTTATTTCAATTTAATAAAATTAGAAATTTAATAAGTGATTTACCTAAAAACATTTGTCATTTTTTTTACACAAGGTTTATTTTACATATTTATATTGTACTTAGTATTTTAGCTAAAACAAATGCTATTTTTCTTTCAAAAATATTGACACATAATAATACGTATCTTCATTTATGAAGGAGAAATTTATCATTAATTTATAACTGCGAATCTAAAACAAAAATATTACAATTGTGGCCCTTGATTTAAGGAACCAATGGGGTGAGGGTAATGAAATACATCCACCAGAGTTATATTTAAGAATTTATTATAAAAACATTAAACAAAACAAGTGGACATATACATTTAATTACAGGTTAGGAGCACACGTTTTAGCGTGTGTACGGATCAAGATCTTGGCTTCTACTCAAGTTTCATACTCTTGCCACTTGGTGGCGTGGTAGTGTCACTGTTAGGGAGTAGAGTTGTACAAGAGCGGTTACACAATGAATATTTTTAGTAAAAAGTTTGTGTACGTGTGATAGGCCATCATGTACTTTATTAAATTTCTCATATTTGTTTTCGCTAGAAATGAAAATATGCCTAAAATAATCTGATTTACATAACAAACTTAAAAATAAATAGATTTTCTCAATTTATGAGGTGTTTCTTTTCAATGATTCTTTCAGGATATATAACAAAATAATCAGTATGAGATAAAAATTTAAAATATCATTTGCAATAAGTTTTTAAATCTGAATTTCTTTGTTCAAAAACTTTTATCTCAAAAATTTATTCTGATTATTAACACAAAAAAAAAATCTATGCAAAATCCAATGTGTATAATTTAGATTTGGAATTTACATGCAATAACATGTACTTAATCTACAGTAGAAAAGTATTTAAATTTAACAAGGATCCCCCCCACACATAAGTTATTGAATTAAATATGAAATTTGAAATGTAAATTTCTCTATTTTTCATTTCATAGATGAATGTTTCCTGC
>JAPDSC010072374.1:0-11316 GCA_026290005.1 Latrodectus geometricus | reverse complement strand
TTCAATTTTTAAATTTGCACTTAAATAAATTTTAAATTTATATTTGAACTTTTAAGATTAAATGTTTCTGTTCACATTCAATTTGGTATTATTATAAAATAATTTTATTTAAATATTTTACTCCTGTTGGATTTTAGATAAAGCAAAAGGCTATTATCCAGAATAATTTACATCCTTTAATGCAATTAACTTAATCTCTGAATATTAATTGCAAAGGAGGTTTCTAACCCCCTCTTAATAAATTCTATCAGCATAGGACGCAAAAATGGAATCACCGCAATGAGCTTATATATTTTTGTTGAAATTTAATCAAAAAAAGTTAGGAAATTCTATACAGAAATGATGATTTCTATTCTAGAAATAAATCCATAAAAAAATCCTATTTTCCATTAAAAAAAATTTTATCTTCTTCAAAATTGATAATGGATTCATGAAAGGACTTTTAAATATTTAAAAGCAAGATAAACCCATTACTTGATAGAAAATTAATCGGATTTTTTAAAAATAATCGAGAGAGTTTTATTAAATATATACATAAGCTTATTTTGCCACAACATTTAACGTTCTATCATTTTTAATACGCTAATGGGCAGAGAATATAATTTTTTAACACTTTCTAAAGAGTTTTAGACTTTATTATGAACTATTTAAATGAATGTTTTAACTTTTAGCGGTATTTTATTGTTTAAAAAACTCATTAGTTGAATATATATATATTGAAACAACACTTTTGACACAAAATTGTAACATTTGTTTTCCGAAGCAGTTATTGTTAATAATTCGCAGGTTTGAATCTCGCCGCAAGTGCGAATGTTGGTTAACGTTAAACCACATGTTTTGATAATTTACATTGTACACATAAATGTCAAACCGACAAACAAAATAACCAGCACTAAACCTTTTTTTGATATATTTGTCTTTTTTTCATGCTACGTTAACTGAATCGTTAAATTTAAGCTTTGAAGCATTTTGAGACGGTGATGCATAAAAGTAAGAAAGCCTATTACAAAGGATCATATTCGGCTCTTCATTGACAGCATTTCTCTAGTAACTAGAAAATAAGCAACTTTTATTTCCTTTAACTAAATTTTAGTCATATTGAATCACCATTTTGTTTGTATTAAGAAAGTGTAATCGTTTGTGTATGACAACTGCCTTTACTTCATCTTAATTTTAGAAATTTATTTATGAAACATTTTAAACTCACACAAATATTTATTATCTCGTCGGTTATTTTCGCCCAAATAATATACCGCCAAATGTTGCAAATATACATCATTTTGTATTAAATGTGAGGCAAAAAGCGCAGTAGTTAACTATTGTCTTCATTGAAAAAAATGGATAAAAAATATATTTTCTTTCACATTCTAATTTTTTTTTTTCAATTTCTAAATAAAATTGGAAATTATTATATTTTGAATATAATAAGAATAAATAATAAGAAATATTAGACATGATCTTAAATATAGTAATGGATATAAAGGATGAATGCAGTCACTAAACTGCAACATATGGCGCTAAATCACGACATTTGGCAATATATTTTTGTCAGAAATATATATTCGATGGGATGATATACACTGTTCAAAAGAATTAAAGGATATTGCGGTTTTAGGTGGATCTTGTGGATGGGAAACATTTTAGTTGATTGATACATGAACGACAGACGTAGTAGGTTATACGAGAATAAATTACACATGTTTGGCAGAAAAAATGCATTTTATTACGTATTTGTGTACAAAAGGAAAAAAACACAATTTGCGCATATGAGAAAAAAAGAATAAGAAAAGGTGTTTTATTCAAAGGAAATCATTTTCAGTAGGGGGTATGGTTTCCACTGATGACTAGCAACGTTGAACACCTTTGAGGCATGGAGTCAATGAGGCTATTAATCACAAGTTTGGGTATTCTGCCCCACTCTTCCAGAAGAGCTTTTACCAGTTCTTGGAGAGTTGGCGGGGATGGTTGGTGGCCAGCAACTCGTCTTCCTAGAGCGTCCCAAACATGCTCTTTTGGATTCATGTCAGGAGTACACGATGGCCATTCCACTCGTACGATTTCTTCCTCGAAAAGGAAATCCTCCACCAGGTTAGCACGATGTGGCCTGCTGTTATCGTCCATTAAAATGATATCATCTCCGATTGCTGCAGCGTAAGGGATTACAATAGGTCTGAGGATCTCATCCCTATATCAGCGACCAGTCAGAAGTCCATCTCGAATGATATAGAGGTCTGAGCGCCAATAATGGAGATGCTACCATACACCAACAATCCCCCACAGCCAAATCTGACACTTTCGTGCATGAACGCAGGATTATTCCTACTACCGCAGAATTTTTCCTACTGCTACCATACATAATCGGAAAAATGTTAGGTTTTTAGAATAATCAAATGTAATATATGTTGTCACCATTTGTATTTCCATCACAAAAATTGCTAGTTTGTCTCTTTTTGCACACAAGGTTTAATTTGACTAAATATACACTTGAAGAATATCCTAAAACCACACAATTATACATATATATCTTAAGAAATAATATACCGACGTGGGCATAAAATTTATGAATTATTGAACTAATGGCAAGAAAACCTTATTCATTCATTTATCATATCAAGGAGATACTTTTTTTTATCAATTGAATATTTAAATTTTCAATATTTTGCAAGAAATAATTATACACTACATGAACTTGGAAGATTATAATTAGAAAAAACTCATTTTTAGGCCACAATGTTTTATTCAAAATGAAAGCGTAATTACATTTTACAGAATTTTGTAAGCATATTGCAAAATAAAAATTAATAAAGCAACAGCATAAAAAATAAATAAAAAAATGATTTAAAACTTTGTATAACAAAATGGCTTACTTGATATTTCGAGCTTAAATTAAAACCTTAAGCTTATTTCACAGAAAATTAAAAACGTTTTATCCAAGAAAGCGAAAGAAATCATTTAAAAAAAAATCTCGGCAAAAAATATTATATCAAGTTTTTCCGAGGTCTATGGAAATTAAAAAGAACAAGGCTGAAAGGGGGGGGGGATAAAATTATAACTTCCCAGGGAATATTTAAATAAATTTTTGTGGAAATTAAGCACCTCGAGCTTTCCATTTGGCTAAGAGACGCAGTCGATTTCCAAATATTCCCAGTAAAAAAAAGAGGGCGAAAGTTAATTATACAAGTCAGGCAACCGAAACTAACGATAGCGGTTCAACCAGAAGAGTAAAGAGCTTTTAGCGCCCTCTATAAATCAAACAAAGTTTAATCTGAACTCTTTACATTGCGCTGTGTTTTGTCTTCTCTAAAGAGGAAGAAGGAGTGGTCGAAGTCACAGCAAAGTAAATTTTATGGTCTCTTCCATTTGTATCGAAATTAAAAGAAATATATTTTACTTAAATAGGAAATAACAAACAATACTGATTTTTATTTTTTTATTCCTTTGCCTTGAAATTCAGAAGAAATAAATTAAAATTAACTGAACCAAAAAGCAAATGAGAAGAAATAAAAAGTTTGGCTTATTTACAGTTTAATTTTTTTTTTCTTTTTCTTTTGAAAGCAAACTTGCAAATATTTGCTATTCTTGAAGGGGTTTGAGAAATTTTTTCTCATTAATATCAATCTTCTTTTATTACTTAAATAGTAACAAATTCCTTATTCTGCATCAAATTAATTTTCTGTGATGAATAAAATTGGAACTATACTATTATAAAAGTTTTGATTTTAGCATAAATATACTGCAGAGGTTTTAAAATATTTATCATTTTAAATGGGAAAATTCTTAATTTATTTTAAGAAAATGGGCTACTAAAGATTTTTCGTTTGAAATCAGATATAGATTGAGAACCTTTTACTAACAATTGCTGTGCAATTAACTTTTTAATTACTTACAATTCGAGGTAAGATTAAATTATTGAGATACGCTTCTGGTTTCTTACTTCCACTGATCAAAGTCACTTAACGCAGAGAACTGTCATGTAATTTTCAGTTACGTTCAAATGACGCAGTTCACTCCAGAGCTGGAACACTCCTTTCACTTCTGTGATAACACATAGACCTAACTTATAAGACTTTTAATGTGCATAAGATTTCAACGGTATGCTTATCTGTTGTTGTTGTCGTGTGCCAGCCAAGCTGGCATTATGGGGTGCACTGTTCCACTTTTCCAACTGAACCCTATTTGGTGTGGAGTCCGACTTCCTCAGTACACACATGACATAGGTACCCGTTTATAGGGTAGGCAACCATTCACACACAAAGAAAGGACAAAGACAAGAAAGAGAAAGGAAGTACATCCATGCCCGAGACAGGATTCGAACCCAGGTCCCACCCATCTGTAGTCAGGTACGCTAACCACTAGACAGGTTAGGCGGCATGCTTTTCTGTTAAATTTATTACAGAACTTGCTAGAGCTTCAGTGGTTCAGCAGTTTCACGCTTTTTCCTGTTAAGACCAGCAAAGCCAAGTATCATTTGTCCGGGTAGGGATTTTGAGGGAGATTACATCCTTCACTGGGTTGCTAGAGCTCAGTGGATTGGGGATGTGTCCACTTCATCCGTGACGTATAAAGTCTATCCGCTGGTGTGGCGGGGATGTGGAGAGGAGAGTGTCTGCTTAAGTATGACCTCGTCACCGAACCGTGGTTCAAAATTAAAAGCCCCTTGGTGATGGCGCTTTTCCTTAAGGTTAATGGTACTCCACCCCCGCTCGCTAAGGTGAAGTTTAGAGCTCACTAGCACCGCTCTGTATCTATAAAAACTGCTACCAATAGAGAAGGCGGTAACCTGGTTGATTTAGGAAGTCGATTTCATTATTGGAAAAGATTGATTTTGAATTACTACTTAACCGATAGTCCTTCGTGTGCATTAAAGGCAGGTAGGACATGTTAAATAAGCCTTGATAGCAATGTCCTGCAAGTGAAAAATAATACCTATGTGTCTGGCAAGTCAAGTAATGGAGGATCTTCAGCTTGTTCTTTACTGATAAATTAGAAAGGCTGAAGACTTCACCTAACTGGTGGAGCTCAGCTCTGAGCCGGATACAGAGAAGGATGCATACACAGCATACAATACTCCTACTATTTCAACCCTTTCCCCACCATACTATTTTAAGTCTTTGGATTAAAATAGAAATTATTATATGTTTGCAATGGTTATACGAATTAAAATTGAACAAGAGCTCTTTGGAAAATACATATTCTCCGCTTCACCAATATTTGTTTTAAATTAGTTTTACGATTCTTTCCATTTTCGTAAAAAGGGGGTGGGGGTATTTATTGGGTAAAGGTAGCATTTTCAATGCAGAAGCTAGAGAGTTCAATACTTGAGCTTACTGAGGTACATTGAACCGAAGGGGCCAATATGTACTAATTCGATCAACTTAAAGTTGTTTTAGGAACAATTTTTTTCACAGACAAATTGAAATTTTTCATTAAATTATTCAATTGGCAAATGCCGTTTCTCTATCAAATACTACACTAAATAAATTAAATTCATAACTATACATTATATTAAAAACTATTTTTTTGTCGGTTGACATAGGTTTCCTGCTTTGAAAGGATTTCTCGTTTCTTGGTTTCTCGCTATCGGAAAGTAATGAGTATAATTCCCGATTCAATTGGAGTTCCATTGTGATCACCAATATTGACTGGGGCACATAGAATGGATCGTGATCGTTGTGTCTTCCATGTGAAATGAGACCTCTGGTGATGGCAGGCCAAGTATGAGGGTCTGCCTGTTTCTCCCTCTCTCTCTCTCTCTTTATATATATATCTATATATATATATATATATATATATATATATATATATATATATATATTGGATGTTTGTAACGGTTCGGACTCTACTTTAAATCCTAGGTTCCTCTCTAATTAGTCCTCTTGTGCAGAAATGACCGCTGAGCGACAAACAAGCCATTTCATATAAATTTACCATTTTGTAGAGGAAATATAGTGTTGAAGTAAGATATTGAAAGAGCTTTAATTAATTAGCTTGTATATATTTTATAGAATTGACAAGTGAATGATTAAGACTTCGCAACCATATCAACAATTCGTAAATTTGATTCTCCTTAAGAATAGATGTTTTCAATGGTTCAGAATCTTCTTTAATTAAACTTCCATTTTAAATTTGCGCTCATATGAATGGCGAAAGATCGTAAAATGCAGAGAAACAAAATTTATATATAATCTATTACTTATCGTGCATTCCTAAATATCCATACATTTATTGAGATAATTAATGCCGAAAAGTTATGCAGTAATTAGACTCTACCGATATTTTTCATATTTTCTCACATAGTAATAAAAAATTATTTAAATGTGTATGCGATATCAAAGGAAGAAAGTAAGCTTGTAGAAAAAATCACTGAACACAACATCAATATGTTATAAATGTTGTCCTTAATTGTTGTTTTTTTTTTAAGTGCGATCATCAAAATAAGAAAATTTTCTATACATTTTCATAAATTTCATTTTCTTAAATCATAAATGTTTTAATCTTTTCAGATATTTGAAGTAATTATGATCCTACTAAGTAAAAAGAACTTTTTTTTCTGAATGAAAAATGTGCTAAAAAAAGAATCATTTGATAAGAGTGATTTAATCCAGTTGATGGATCTATTATTTGATGGAGATTCTGAGCCCTTTTCAGAAAAAAAAGAAGTTTTGATATCGTTAGTGGTTTCCACTTTATTATTTATTTCTTTTGTTGAGTTATTGAAGAAAGTTTCTGGTGAAACTTTGAAGCATTTTTTGTCTGAATCGTAAGTTTCACACAAACTGTTCTAAAAGATCTTTATATCTTTATCATAATATTTTAATGTATCACGATGTATTTTTATTTAATACTCGAATTAAGAAAATAATAAAAAAATCCTTGAAATGAAAAAGAATGGATCTAAAATCTGAAGTATTCAATATTTAACAATAATACATGAATTAGGATTTTGTATACTGAATAAAAGCAATAAATTTACAAAAATGGCTTCTCAAATTCCAAACTTTTGCTTTTATGTAAGTTGCTCAATACGCAAGTATCCAGATATCATATACTTTAAAAAGTTCAAATGATGTAAAGGTGATTATCAAAATTATGGAAGGATTTTAGACTTTTATTAGTATGGTCTAGAACCACATTCGGTATGTAATACAGCTTGGATTCGCCTAGAAATGGTTTTGTACCAGTGTTGAGTAGTGTAATAACAGAGGCACATTTCGTACCATTCTTCATGGTGATATTGTGAAAGTTCTGGAAGCGATACTGTAGAGGATATTTATTCTATATTGGAATCTCTAAAACAAGCCATAACTGTTCAATTTTATTGAGGTCTGTTGATAGTGAGGGCTAAGGTAGTTATATAGATGTTTGACTTCTTTACGATCTAGGAATGAATATTATGGCCAAGATTAGAAAAGTTCTGCAGCAAGGATAGGGTGCATTATCATCTTGGAAAATTCCATCTACTACAGAAAACAATGTTTACATCATAGGATGGGCATGGTCAGTTAAAACTTCTCTATTCTTCTTTCCATTGATCATTTCTTTCCGGGTTTTAATTGGTACAGCTAAAAACCCCAATGGGACTTCCCATATCATGACAAATCCATCCTCATGAGTGATAGCTGGAAGGAGACAATTGCAAACATACTCTTGTGCACGTGTTCTCCAAGTGTGCATCACTCTGTTTTAGGGAAATGTGTGAAAGGTGATCCGTTAGACTTTCCATTTATCTAAAAGTCTTTTAAGCCTTCTATATAAATGGACTCTAAGAGTTAGGACATTCAGTCAACTTTCTTCAGCTTGTGATTTACTCCTACAATTTGGCGTCTATGAAAATTTAAACCGCCCGATATTTTACGTTTCTGAAAAAAATTTCTTGATTTACAGAATTTCAATAAAACTACTACCTAATACCAGAATATATACATTTCTATTAATAAAAAAAAACAGGGAGCTATTATTACATTTTGATACTTTCGAAACTCATTAAAATACTGCAATTGCATTCTCAGGTGTTTCCATTATTCTGATAACCACCTGTGTGTAAATTAGAATAAAAAGTTCGAAAAAATGTAAACATTGAAATCATTCAAATGTAGTGTAAATGACTATAAATAGCCGTCATTCTGAGCAAGCATACGTACATCTGAAGTTTTTTTATAGTTCTACTTCAGTTCCTTCCTTTATTCTTTCTTATTTTAAGGCATTTTCTGAAAAACAGTTTGACACTACGGAGTGAACTGTCTCTCTGCTGAAGGCAGTCGGACACATTAGTAACTACCACGTGAATTGCTTTCCGGGAGAACTTTTTATTGATAGAGTGTCATATTCAAATGTCGAAAGAGATAAAACTTAGAAAACTCTCAAGCTCACACTTCGACTGAATTACATCTAAAACTAGAAGAACAACACCAATCTCCTATGTTCAAGCGTGTCTGTAATTGAACCCGAAACCTTTTGTTCCGAACGCGCTCTTCTATCATTATGCTAGTGTGCGCCCTTCCAGTTTTGTTAGAAGTGAGCTGTAGAGACATAGTTTTGAAAAGCATCGTTCTCATTTCTGAAGGGTAGTGAATTTTATTCCTGACTTAACAAAAAGATCCATCATGGCCATTAATATTATCTGGAATCCGAAAAAGGGGCATTGTCCTCTAAGTGGAAGTATATTTTTGGGATAAGAAGGCTTTATCTCTGCTTCTAAATTGTGAAAATCCAATCATTTTTGACTCTACAAAGGAATGATGAAACAGATGTAGGAAAGGTCATCAGGCGACCTTCGGGCTACAGGGACACAAACACAGGGTGTCCTATTATATATATATTTGATACCCTCAGTTCTACTCCTTGGATATTCTAACGTCAGCGCATTACAGGTAAAACGTTTTAGGTATTGTAGTGAGACTTTTATTCGGGTTTGCTATAACTAAATACTAATAATGTTCTAAGTAATGAAAAGTCCCAAGTCCAATCATGTCTTTCTTTTAATAAAGAGAGACCATTTCTGAATAAAAGGTCTGCAATTGTCACTTTTGGTCTCTATGTGCTTATAATCAGAATCTAAATTTGTTTAAATGTATGTTTGTCTCACAAAGGGCTTAATTTTGCACACGAGGAATAATTAAACCAGGGCCTCAGTTTGAAATGGATTCCAAATCATAACAAACATCGAAACTCTTAAGATGGGAGGGGAATCCAGGTGCTATTGAGCCGAAAGCATTTGCGCTAACCATTCGTCTACTAGCTCGGAACATCTTTTTTGTAATATTTGAGGTTTGAAGAAAATTTATAATGTAATTCTAAGTGTTCACATAAAATTATATATCACTGAAAAGGTAATAATATTAAGAATACCATAAAGTTTGTTTCGTTATCTGCATCTATCAAAATTAAAATAAAATAAGAAAGTATACGAAACATTACAAACTTAATTTTATAAGCTGATTGAATGGCAGCCTAAAATTACTTTTATTTTATTTTGAATTTGTAGGTATAAATTTTGCATTATTGTGTAAATGCTAATGCAAGGACTGATGAATGAAGAAGAAATCAATTTTACATGAATGATAAAATTACAATGTTTTCTTTCAAATAAAGATTTAAAAAATTAAAATCAGATTATGTAACTCAACTTTAATTAAACGGCTAGACAATGTGGTAATAGTGTTTGGAATAATGAGAGAGAACGAATGTCTCGTATTGGATAGAAATGGCTTAAAATTGGTAAATATATGCATCCTGATTGCCTTACTCCCTTATTAAAACACACAATTAGTGTTATAATATGGAAATTCATGACATCAGAAGGTACAGGCAGCAATTTACGTAATAAATAGAAATCACCAAAAACACACGAAAATAAATTCTTGAGTTTCAAAGAAATCTTGCACACGCACTGTTTTACAAGAAACATTAATCATTTATATCTCAAAAGGATTCAGCTTGAGGTCAAGTGGCTGTTGTGTACAAAACATAATATTCAAATCTTCTATATATAACGCAGATTCTAAGCCTATTAAAAATCTATGATGGCAATAAAAGAAACTTCATTCCAATGCCTAGCTACTAGTGTTTTCTTCTTTCAGAACTACGAGGGTTGTAAGTGCTTGTACCTTTATTGAGCAGAGCACCCAATGAGCGTGCCATCGTGACTTCGAAAGTGGCTGGGTCTTTTTCATTAAGAAGCAGAGCTCAAGCAAAAAAACCTCCAGATATGACCTACTAGCCTTACAGTATCATTTCACATGGAGGACATTGCGATCACAACTTACTTTACTTGCACCAACCATCATTAGTGAATACGACGGATCTTCGATTGACGGATTTGAACTCATTTTAAATAACGAGTTCGATCTTATACTCAACCAGGTTGCAGCGATCATAAGAAATACACTTACAGGCGAGGACAATGCAGAAATAAAACCTACTTAAAAGAATCAAGAATTGAATTTTAATTTCAAATTGTAACAGCAAATATTTTTAAAAAATTTAATTTATGGGAGAGAAAATATATGTGGAGATACGTTGTTTACGTGTCCATATTAATGATGCTATAAAGAAATATCTATAAAAAACATCTAAAAAACCTCTTAGACTCCGTCATAGGGACAAGCACCACCCCCTTCTGTTAAGGGTATAACACCATTTAACAATTCGCTTTCATATTAACACGCAACTCGCATGTCACGCAAGTTTTTATTCTTGAAACATCCAAGTATTCTTTTCGAACAAAAATATAAACTGAATTAAACTTCCTTTCAAAAATTTCAAAAGTATATTTCCTTTTTTAAAAAAAATGAAATATGCAGCAGAAAAGATCTCTGGAACGAATATCATCTACTTTATCGGAAAACTTAACACGCTTGTCAAATTTTTGTCTTTTTAAGAAGGGAAAAAAATTAGTGGCTGGATCAAATATTTTACTTCATTCATTTTTATTTTCTTACTGAATGTTTAATGAGTCCATTTTTCTTTCTTGTTGTTGATTTGAATTTATTTATCATTTTTGTTATTTTTTCCACGTTATTTCCGATCTCGTATTAATATTAACATAACATTTTCTAAGAAAGAGCACATAAATTAAAAAAGAAATGAGTACTACCTTTTTCGAGCAATTATTAAATTTAAATTGTTTTATGTAGAATGAATAATCAAATTTAATCGAAATGTCACCCCCTTAAATAGATTAAACGTAATTTTCATAATTCAATATTACTTTTCTGTGCCCTATAGGTAAGAAAATTATTTAAATAATTAATGTCTTACATCGAGTGATTATAAGTTGCTGAATGTTCTCGTTCTAAGCTCCCATTTAGCAGTTTT
>JAPDSC010072370.1:24064-34104 GCA_026290005.1 Latrodectus geometricus | reverse complement strand
ATAGTAGATACTCAAACAATATTGTATAAATATTTTTAACATTACATGAAAACACTAATGGTTTTTATAAAATATTCCAAATAGGATTATGTTCAGGATCTTGTGGTTGAGTTTTCCTTGTTTTGTTGTCATCCGTTGAACGATGAGACCTTAACCAAGTTTTTACATAATCATCTGGTTTAAATAATTGTTGTGGTGGGTCATTCATTTTTATAAATAAAAGATTTGCTAGATTTTCAATTAATATTTTATTTCTTTGTTCATTTAAAATAATATTCATATTACTGAATCCGCTCTCACACTCTGCCGAACTGCAAGGTACAATATTTATGTATCGAATTAAGATTTCTACATTTTCAGGAATTACTTTGCCTCCAGTATCAATATAATCTCTACACGCATTGATACATCGCATCGGTGATGTTAAATTAAATCTGGTGCATAATGACTGGATTTCATTTTCTCCATAGCCACTTTTTAATCGACACTTTGACTTTTTGGTAGCGTGCATAGAATATTTTGCTAACAGTAGTTATTAATCTTATTATTACATTGCATTGGTTCGGGTTCTTTTCAAACCTTTGTTTATAATAATACATATAAAAATTCGTCAAAAATTAGAAAAAAAAAATCAGCAATTCTTTTTAATTTTTTTTTTCAATACGTCAGTCAATTCTCGTTATCAAAAATCATCTTTAGTTCCGGAACGCGTTCCGGTCCAAAAAGGAAGTACCGGCTCGACAACATCACTGGTTCTGCCCCTTGTTATGCTGAAAAAGTGAAATATCCTTACTAGCCGGGTAGTATATAGAAATTATACACATACATATGTATATATATATGCACAAGAACTGTTTGAAAAATGTTGTAAAACAGTTTACATTTTTCAAATAGATAAATTCAAACAGTTTACTTTTTCAAATAGAAAAAGTTTTACATGCTATAAAAATTTAGCCTTTTGTTAAATATTGCATAAATTCACTTGTACAAATTTCTTATCTTTAGTATTTCCACTTCTCTTTCAGCCAAATTTGTCAATGAAGAATCTCAGAAGAAGCTTGACTTCAATTTGTTAGTTGACGACAAAGAATTCTTCTCCCTTCAATCGGACATGCGCAGGACACTCGATAAAAATGCTGTCACTTACACTCCATTCTTCGAAATGAGGATACCATCCCGAAAATTAGTTTCTCTAACAGGAAATATGCAGTTGAAATACGGCCAAAAGTATACCGCACAAGTTCAGTTGGAAAATTTAACTCAGAAGCCAATACTAGCTAAAGGTAATAAATATTGTCAAAACAGATTTCTAGCATAAATAACCAAATGGTAAAACAAATTGAAATGGGACGCTTTAAAACTATATAAAAACCTAACACAATAAATAACAGTTTAAAATTTACTGAGCTAAATTAAGAATGCAAACTTATATTTATAAAATACGTTATTTTTTACTTAAAAATAAAATAATTATGTATATATATTTATATATGTTATATACAAAATAGTATACAGAATAAATATTGTTAATACAGCGAAAAAATATATAAGTGTACTGTTACTTATTCATGATATAAAAATTTAAAATTTTTCTACTTTGTTTTTCCTTTCTTTATTTTGGTAAAAAGTTTAATAGCTATTAGAAACTCGTAGCAATGTTACATAATAATTAATTATATTAATTATATAGATAAAAAAAGAAGAATTATAAGATAAAAAAGAATTTTTCTTTATGATTTTTGTAGTTTAAGCACTATATTGTCGACTATTTTCGCAGACCACAAAAATATGTCAGCAAATGTTGGTGAAAATGCGCCTTAGGTCCCCTACTCTGCCAACTTGGCTAAAGTGTGCTGTGTGTCCCGTACTTGGCGGTTTTCAAAAACGCTGTTGCCATGGCGATAATGGAATACGGTTTTTAACGGTTTTAAACTAATTAGCAACCAATGAAAATGACCGATTTTTCAAACTGAAACAAATTAACGACCAATGAAAATGCTAAAAGAAAAGAAACCAATTAATGAGCATGCGTGAAAAAGCGCTAATTATTTTTTATGGAGGTTGCTATAAAGAGCTCATTAGGTATAAAAACGTCAGGTGCACCACGCTAGCTGCATTTATCGCCAGGTTGGCAGAGTAGGGGACCTAAAGCGCAGATTAACGCAAATGTTCTTATTTAATACTAATGCTTTTTTATGCAGATTTTAAATTTATGTATTTAAATATAAATTAAATTATTTGCATCTCTAAAGGTGAAGTTAACTTCTCTGCTTCTATCTTTCACAAAAAAAGAGTAAAAATGTCAGCAATAAACTTTGTCTTAAATTTTTTATTTTTCCCTTGCAGCGAATGTTGAAATTGGAAAGCGAGACCGTTATGACATTGAAGTAAGCCTGAGCAGCTTTGCCCTCGATGGTACCGTCAAAGGATACGCCCAACTTGGAGATACCATGTCTTCCCGACTTACCGCAGATTATAGGATAATGGAAAGCAAAATGAACAAACTCAGCATCGTTACTAAAATGAGGAATCTATCAGCGAATGCTTTGGTCAAATATTCAGGCCAATTAAACCTGCAAGCTTCTGTATTGCCAGAATGGAACACAGAACTTAAATTCGAGACGATGAGCACTGCCGGCCATGTTGAGAACATGGTTGCTGTATCAGTTGGCGATGGCGCTCGCAGTCGAATCCATACTGTTAAAGTTGAGCAGATTCTCCGATATCAAGGCAGTTTAAGAAACAATAAAGTGGAAGGAACATTCAAGGTGTCATATCCAGAGAAACGAATAGATTACGGACTCACTCTGAATCACGAAAATACCTTGAACACTCTGAAAAATAGCCTTCAAATTCAATATGACACAAGAAAGGCAATTAAAACCGAAATAAATTTGAGAAAGAACTCAGAAGGTCCATTGTCTCTAGCGAGTGAACTGCAGCTTAAATACCCCGGGAGAAACGCTGCTTTTCAAGCAGAGTTGAGTCAGTCTAACCCACAAGAATACCGAGGAACCGTCTTCTGCCAATGGCAGGAGGGACAACAAGTAGGCGCGGTGGTCCACTATAAGAACAAGAACACCGCCGATCGCTTCAAGAATGAGATAACAGGAAATTTAAACTTACCGAACTGGCCGCAGATTACATTCAATTCAATGCTAGGTTACGAGAAAAGTCAATTCTCTGGATTTGTAGAAGCAAACATGGGCGGGGAGAAATATAGAGTGAAAACTGATCTCTTCCTCGAAAAAGGATTAAATTACCGTTTAACTGGACAGACAATGATAAAGAATGATGTATACAGCTTAGAAGCTGCTGTAGTAGATGCGAAAGGTAAAATTAGTGGAAATGTTAATATTAAAATGCCGAATCGTTATAGAATTACAGCTAAATTGGAAGGAAAGATAGGAAGTTCTGTAAAATACGGTACTTTTGAAACTTACTGGGATGCTGACAGAGATACTTCTAAGCGTTTTATACTCAATGGAGAGTTCCGTAATCAAAATGATGGATATGAAGGAAAATTCAACATGCAAGTTCGACGACGTTCGATGAAAGGATTCCTTAGCACCAGCCTCCAAGGTAATTTGCTCAGTTCTCAGTGGAAAACGAATAACAAAATTGAAGTGGAGTGGTCTTCAAGGGATAAAATATCAGCTGTTTTGTCTACGGGTGTACTTTTTGACAAATCAAGACAACAAATCAATAATCACATGGAAATGACTACTCCGTTTCATGGCTACGAAAACCTTACATTCAGTGTCAGCCATTTGTACGCAAATCAGCAGTGGGACAGTGAGTTGGCTACACTGTTACCATGGGGAAATGATGTCACTCTTTCTTCAACAGGCAAGTATTCCTTCGGGCGGGGAAGTGCGAACGTAGAAAGTTCAGTTAAGATCCAATCATCTTATTCTGGATATGAAGATATGTATCTCATCATTTCACACGACCATAATTCAAGAGAAATGAAGAACAAGGCAGAAGTAAAATGGAGTTCAGACAAAATTATCCAACTGAGTTTGAATGGAGCGAAGCAACCTTCAATGATGAAAGCGTCAGCGTCCTTCGTATCGCCATTCCGCAACTTCAAAGAACTATTGGCGGAAGTGACGCATACTTATAACAAGGATAATTATTACACTAAGTTCGATCTGAAATGGGCACCGTCAAGGAAAATAAGTGTTAATTTTGAAGGAAATCATGAATTGAGTGGACGCAGGAGAATTTGCACCGCGAGCATTGAGTGCACTTCCCCATTTAGAGGTTATGAGAATACGGCTATGAAAGTAACTTACAGCAATGATGGAATAACGATAAATACTGAAACCGAAATGAGTTGGAACAGGAACAAAATAACTTCATCCGCCACTTTGTCTCTAAGAAATCAACCTTACAACAAAAACATGGAAGGAAAAATTCAAGTGTCTACTCCATTCCGTCACTATGAGAACATCCAGTTGACGACTTCCCTAGATATGAATGCTAATTCATACAAGTTTAACGCTGAAACTCAACTACCACATAGGTCGACTGTTTCCTTCAATGCTCAAGGAAAAATGATAAGCCTCCATGACATCGAAATCAATTCTGTGGTGATTGCAGAAATTCCTAGAGTGATGGATTCAAAACGCATATCTTTGGATCTTGTCCATAAATTCCAGAATTCTAAATTAAGGAGCACTTTTGATGCTTCATATGGAAATGATCGTCTTACATTACTCCTTATTGGCTTATCAGAAAAAGGATATAATTCTAGAAATGTTGAATTTTCTGCAACAGTTGGCACTCCATTCAGAAATTTAGAAGAATTAAAAACTGAATTTAGCTATAACCAAAGAGGATCTGAGCATTTTACTAAGCTCCAAATGAAATTAAATCAAATTAGCGGATCATTATCACATAAGTTAATCCTACGAAATTTCTGGAACTTTGATTCCACATTGGAAGCAGTTTCAACAGAAAAGAGTTTAAATGGGAAAATATCCATCGTTCAAGAAAGCAATGGAAGACAAATGGAACACAATAGCTACATAATGTGGGACAAAAATAAGAAACTACAGCTGAACGCCCAATACATGGATAAATCATTTTTGAAGGAAGTACTTGTGAAGTTTGCAACACCTTTTAGAAAATATAGAGAAATTGAATTGAAGGGTAGTTATGAAAAGCAAGACTGGGAACATAAAGCCATTATTTCAGCAGTATGGGACCGCAGAAACAAAATGTCACTCAGTGGAGATTTGAAAAATTTCCGTTGGGAAAGCATGTCTGCCCAAGTAGACTTTATGAGCCCATATGAAGGTCATGAGTTTTATTCTGGAATCATGAAATATGACTTAAGCGATCCTAAAAAGCAAGCTGAAATATCTTTGTTGTGGGGTGTGAATGACAGAAAATCGATTTCGCTGATCGGAAACATCGTGCAATCTTCTCAACTCACAAGTATGGAAATGACTCTACAAACACCTTTCAGTCGTTTTGAGAAAACTGTTGTTTCTGCAGAATACAAAGCACAATTGCAGGAGAGAAGCTTAAATGCTTTCTATGAAAATGGAAGAAGGAAAATTGTCTTCAATGGGAAATCCATTTTCCGTCGTGATTCAGCAGAAATTACAGCTGAGTTCAACAGTCCATATGAGCCGGTTAAGGATATAAGAGCATCTGCAAAATACTTTATGCTTAGAAATGGCATGAAAGCTGAGATGGCTTTGAAGCTGGACCGTAATAACAAATATGAATCGGCTTTTGAGTATGAAATTCGTCAATCTTCGATAAAAGGAAGTTTATCAGCAAAAACACCAATTAGAAATTATGAAAATATTAATGCAGCAATCAGTGGACTTTACAAAGATAATAAAATTACATCTGATTTCAGTTATAAATGGAATAACAAAATGATTTCCCTTAGTAGTGATTTGTATTTTGAGGCAGAAAGAGGAAATTTCGTCCTTAGTCTTCAGACTCCCCTTGCGGGATACAAAGAAATTAAATTAACATCAATGTACGAGATTCAAGATGGCACTGGAATAGGAGAAGTAAAAGCTCTACTCGAAGACCAAGAGTTTTACAGTGGACGAATAAGAACTAAATACGGCGGTGACCACTTGTTTGAAATATTACTGAACATGAATTCACAATATTCCCCAATAAAAGATGTACAACTCATTTTATCTTTGGACTCAAATCCTGACATGTATCAAGTTTTATCTACTCTAAAATGGGAAGATAAGAAGACAGATATCCATTTTCTGTTGAATAAGAGGCTAGGCCAATTTTACGAAGCCAAAATGAAGTTAAATACTCCTTTTGAAAACTTTAGATTGTTGAGCTTCGACAGCTCTTTGAGGAACGATAGGAACAAATTTATGGATGGCCGTCTGATTTTAGTAACACCATTTCAATTTTTGCGAAACTTAGATATTTATGCTGAGTTTAAAAATGACGACAATGGATACCTTACCATTCTTAAAGTCGATACACCTATATCACTTAAACTTGAAGGCAAAGTTTCAAATACAAAATTCAATCCCTTAATGGCTTCATTGGATATTGAAGCTCCTTTCACCTCGTATAAAAATATTAAATCTTCAATCGAATTAAATTCGAATAATTGGAACAACATGCAAGCAAAACTCACAATGACCTCTCTGAAATTCAATCACGAATGTGTACTTAGCTATGTACACACAAATGGGGAATTAAATCTTAACGTAGATGTAAAATCATCGTCGCTGCCATCCAGAGAGGCCGTTCTTTCCGTGAAGACCAACTACAAAGACTTGTCCGCCATCACTGCTGAAGCAGCTGTTCAAATATTGGGAAATGCTCATTATTTGAGTGGACACTACAAAAAAGCTAGAAGCAACACAGAAGTTCTATTGGGCATGGAGAGTTCTCTACTACCTCAAGGAAAATTCCAGTTGAAAACTGAGCTAACGAGACGACGCAATGACAAGAACATTGAAGGTTCCATTAGCTTCACTATACCTAGCAATTACTATCAAGCTTCAGCAAAATATGAAAACAAAGGGGAACAGATCTTCGCCTCTTTTAAAGTACAAAGTGACATTTTCACGATGGACAGTCAGGCAAAATTCATTAACAACAACGGCAGGGACATTGAAGCGGCCCTCACAGTCACTACTTTTGACACAGACCACACCTTTGTAGCCAGTCTCAAAAATTACGAGGACGAAAAATACATCCAGATCAAAGTGGAGTGCCCAATGGCGACATTCTTGAATCCATTGTCTATTAGTGGTACTTTGAAGCATCAAAATTCCACCGATGTTAGCCTCTCGATTGTTTCTTTGAACAAAGAAATCCGAATGGCTGGAAACCTTAAGCGATCAGGGTAAGTACAATGTTAGTTTTTAAATATTATTTAACGTCATGAATTTGGAATCATTATGTTCAGAGAGTTTGACTTTAAATTGAAAACCTAAAGAAGCTGAATACCAACCTGGTTACTATATAACAGGGGTGGCCAAGACGTCGACCGCGAAGGCATTTTAGGTAGTCCGCGCGACCATCCCGATAATGATCTCGGATATTAATAATTTAATTTATGACTTATGACATAGAATCAATGAATTATTTAAAATAAAAATTTACTCAGTTTACGTTTTAAAACCCAAAACAAACTGTGCAAAGATTTACTATTTAAAGATTTATGATTAAAGGTTTGCAATTTAAAACCTAAAACAGACATGATGAGCGCGATTAAAACATTCAAAAAAACTATAGAAAGGTATGCATCTCAATTAGGAAAGCATGAATTCAGTAAACTTCAAAAACATGGAGGAAGAGTGCATCCATAATCTAAACCGAGACTTCGAAGATTTAACACTTACTTGTTTTGTTTGAAGAATTTGAAAGAAGATTCGCTGACTTAATTAGGTTAAAAGAAATAAATTTTATGATATTTCCATTTAATGAAAATTGATGGACATTGTCACAATGAAAATGTCTCAATAATGTCACAATGAAAATGTCAACATTGATGGACAACGTATCTGAAAAAATAGGACATTTAATAGATATCACATCAGTCACGGTCGAGGAAGAAATTATTAAATTAAGATGCGATATATTTCTTAAATCCAGAGCATATTTAGTGATACTGATTTTTGGAAATTAATTTCTGAGGAAACGTTTCCACATATTTACAAATTGATTTTGTATTTGAAATCACACTTTGGATCGAGGTATCTTTGCGAGTCTGCTTTTTCAACCATGAACAAAAAACAAACATTGGTCGCATTTAACAGCTGAACATTTAATTTCGTGTTTATGCATTGCAATAAGCTCTTGCCAGCCAGCTACAATATGATAAACTTGTCGCAGATATAAAGTGCCAAATTTCAACTAAACGAAGTGAATAGGATGGTCAGATTTTGATATATGAATACTTTGATTATTTTCGTCAGTAAATTTTTATTTTTTAAATATTCATATTAAGTTTTTTTTAGAAAAATTACATAATTTACCATTTTCTCTTGACTGAAAATAAATATGTATGCTAATTTAGCTCTACCATTGGTAGACCATCTGCGTTTTTTTAAATTTGGAGTAGACCCCGGATCCCAAAAGTTTGGCCGCCCCTGCTATATAAAATATGTAGTAAAAATCATAGTCGTCCAAAAAAAAAGTTCCTTTTTATTTGAATTTTTAAATTACATAATTAATATTTTAGTAAAAATTAGTGACTATAAAATATCAGAGTATACATTTTTTTTATATTTTTAGCGATTATTTTAAAAAGACAGCAATGCAATTTAAATTTCTTTTAGAAAATAGGCCACACATTGAATATGATTTATGTAACGTTTTGGAAATTATTAAAAAAAATTTATATGTTTACATTATTTGACTTGAAACACTTCCTATTTCATTTAACAACAGGTACTTTTCCGTCAAAAATACACGATTCTTATTTTTAACTCCATTTCGCCCAGTTATCACCACATCGGCCAAACTTTAATATATTGTACCCATTTTAACTATAAAAAATATTACAATTAAATATATTAAAAAATGTATATTTTCTACATTTCACTAATTTCTTATTGTATTCTTCAACAAAGTAATAAGCTTTCACCAGTGATTCCTTGTATTTTAAGATTTATTTTAAGCTGTAATTCTCAATTCTCAATAGTAACTCGTGCAAAAAAAATAATAATAATAATAAATAAATAAATAAATCGTGCTGCAGAAGCGAGTGCAGTTCCAGAAAAAAAATTCAGTTTTACCTTTAACTTCTTGACATGAGCGTTGCTAACGAAGCCATTTTGGATTAAAATTAGATTTGGTTTGCGGAATATGATTATTTGAATACATTCGATTTAATGAATAATGAAGCTTCTCTTTTTTTTTTTTAATGAAGCATGAATGAAATTACTCAAGCATTTCTATAAATATCTTTTAAAATCTCTCTATATCGGAAAAGTATGAAACAACTCTTGCAATTTATTGCAAGAGTAGTTTCATACATTATGATTTGATGCCAACAGATTTCTCGAGATATGTTTGCAAGAATCATGCGACGACAAAACTAACAAAATAAAAAATACCTTTAACAGAAAAGTACCTATTAATATTTCTCATTGCGTCTTTTACCTTTAATTCTTGTTATTTTATTTATTATTTTGTGGGATGTTATAAATAAAAACAAATTTGTTAACTTTTTTAGGTCCAATAGTTTCTTTATGCCCATCTCGAAGTTGAACTAAAGTTATAAAAGAATACATGCGTATACAGAAATATATGAATAAAAATACTTTTATATGTAATTTATGAAAGTAGTTTAAATTTTTTGTACTTTTTTTTAATCAATATCTTACATCTATTAAAAAATTATCTATTGAACCATTATTTAGAAAATATAATTTTGCGATAACATTTAAAAAAAAAACTAATTCATGAGTTGTATTTCAATACTTTACTATAAATACTATTTCATATACCCTATTTTGCTGTATATAATCCGCTGATTATGTGTTAAAAAAGTTCCGAATTTCGGTGTGCGTATTATACGC
>JAPDSC010072370.1:0-13533 GCA_026290005.1 Latrodectus geometricus | reverse complement strand
TATATATATATATAACAGTTCAATCTAAATTCAACAATTCGAGGTTTTCCAAATATTCTATATATTGTTTATTTCCATATATCAATGATTAAACGTTTTGGAATATTTTGACGGTTGTTGGTTATTATTATTATTCTAAAAGGAAAAAATTTACTCTCTCTTTTCTCTGTTCAGATATAAAACACAAAATTTTTATTATAAAAATCTACAAAAAAAGTGGTTTCTAACGCTTCCTTAAATCATTCATAATCCTGAATTCAATTTTATTTAATTCAGGATTTATTATATAAAATACAGGAAATTTATCCAGTATTTTCTATTAAAAAACAATGAGTATGAGAACATAGCGGAAAATTGATTATTTAAAAAAATTATTGTTGTCCAATTTGTGTGAAACAGCAATGATTTTGAATCCTTTGTAATATTTAATTTACATACTGGTCTAATGCTGATTAAATGCTGATCTAAATTAAGGTAAGCGGAATATTTAATTGAAGAAACAACAATTTTCTTAATAAAAACTTCAGTTATGATATAGTAAACGTTTATATTAAATTTTTAAAAAAATTATGATTTATTGGGTCATTATATCATACTAATAGTTTTTTATTATTCCTGACACATAATTTCTTACTGAGAAATGCATTTTTAGAATCAATATACATTTGCTGCTCTTTTATTTCCAGGGAAGTGGTGAATGGATTGTCCCTGGCCTGCGAAGTCTTGTACAACGTCGCAGTGGAACAACTAGAAGACATTTACTACACAGTTTATTATTCGCTTTTGGACTTTAGTGAGTACGCAGTCGAAGTGTATTGGAGAGTTCATAAAATGGCCTGCAGTGCATGGAATAGGATCCAGTTCTGCATGACGAAATGCGCAATGGCCACCGCTCAAAAGCTTATGGAATGGTTTGATTCCGCCATGATAAGATTCCAAGCTGCATCGAGCAGACTGGTGCTTCGATTCGAAAAATGGATTCGATCCTACGCTCCTTGCATCATTGACAGCTATTACTACACGAAACACACAGCTGATGGAATAAGGCACGCATGGAACAGTAAGTGTTGGTGGATTGATTTCATAAATAGAAGTCTTTTGAAATTCTTCAACTCCGTTGAAACAATTGAAAGGCGTTCTGTACTCGTTTTTATTCCCTGGAACAGATTCGAAATTTATTTCTTTGGCTATAAATGCAGTTTTATAGGATTTAAGACTATATATATGGTGTTTGTGTATATAGTTTGTATGTATAAATATATATATTACATTACATATACATCGTAAAATGAAATATTAAAAATTTATGTGATGTATTTGGTTAATTCCTTTATACGCTTTGTCGACGCATTTTATAATAAATATTTCTCTCTAGGTTTCTCAACTGGAGTATCAAACTTTATCTTCAGGAACAGAGTCTGCATAGCCCTCAGAAACTATGGCAACAGTGTTTTGAATACCATCATAGCGTTCCGCGACTACGAGTATGCAGAATCAGCCCAGGCTTTCTTGGACAGATACTACAACATGCAGCTGATGGAAACCATCGTCAATCATCCAACAGTGGAGTACATGTCCGGTGTTGCCAATTCTGCTTTCAGAAAAGTAAATAGAATTTTCGTCAATATGTAATTTGCATGAAATAATTAACAAGAGTTCTATCAATGGATAGTTTTAGAAAATAATATTTTTCTACTTTAAATTATTACTTTGAAGTAAAAATACATGCCATTTTTTCATACTTCAAAGCAATTGTTCGAATTTTTGTTGCTTATCAGTTCAAAAAGAATAAAAATTCTCTTTTAACTTGATTTCAGTCCCTGGAGGTTTACCACAACCTTGGAATGGACATAGTTGTATCTTCTACTGTCGAGAATGTTAGGAACTACTTGCAGACCATGGCTATCAATTATGCTCAAGAACTCCTATCTGACTTCTATCGAACCCAAGCAGGAGCCAAGTACATCTTCACCCCAGAAAGAGGGTACGTGTCGTTCGAAGTGACCCTTCCGACCCCCAAGAACAGCTTGCAGGAAGTGTTCGAGTACAGGACATACCCTGAGTACCAGAAGATCACCAACTTAAAATCTATAGCTGCTGAATACTATGAAGATTTCTGCTTCTGGGACCACTACTACGGTTTCACCAAGTACTTCACACTCAACTATTGGTTGCCTCCATTCAGAGGTAAGCCACGGAAGTTTATATAAAATATTTTAAACAACGAAGCGTCTGGAAGAATAGGGTGAAAATATTTACTTATGTGTTATTCCGTTGACATTTTTTGCTAAAATATATGTCAACAAATATTGCAAATTTTAATTTATTTTTTCTCAAAATGAGAGAAAATGAAAGTAGCTCATTTTATTGAAACAAGTAAAATCATAATTTCTAATTCCTATTCTAATTTCTGAAACTTAAATGTTAAATGAATAAAAGATAAAATATGTAAAGCGTGAGCTTAAATATTATAAAAAAAAACATAAAAAATAAATCGCTTACTAAATTACAACATTTAGCGACAAATTGTTTCGCTGAAGTTGTCAAAGGAATAATTCAGAATCATCCGAAACGTTAATCTGCGCTTTAGGTCCCCTACTCTGCCAACTTGGCGATAAATGCACCAAGCGTGGTAAACCGGACGTTTTTATACCCAATGAGCTCTTTATGGCAACCTCCGTAGGAAATAATTTGCGTTTTTTCGCGCATGCTCATTAATTGGTTTTTTTTCTTTTAGCATTTTCATTGGTCGTTAATTAGTTTCAGTTTGAAAAATCGGTCATTTTCATTGGTTGCTGATTAGTTAAAAATCGTATTCCATTATCGCCATAGCAACAGCGTTTTCGAAAACCCGCCAAGTACGGGACCCACAGCACACTTTCGCCAAGTTGGCAGAGTAGGGGACCTAAAGCGCATTTTCACCATCCGAAAATATTAATCTTTGTAGTAATAGCAACACTTATTTTCATTTTTTTAATTAAACAAGCTAAGTTTATTATAAAAAGAATCAGATGTATTTTAATGTCGAAAAATAGGAAAGATTGCTTTAAATTCCTTGGAAAGTTTCCGATAAGAGTATCATAGATTTTTTTTTTAGAGTATATTTGAAATTTTATTTTACAGTAAAATATCTTATCAAATTACATATAAAAAATTAAGCTGTATTTATATGAAATATATTTATTATTTCTAATTGATTGCGTTTATGTAAATTTCTACTTAATTTTATTTATCATTGAAATTTGAGATGATGGTAAGAGCAATAATACATTTAATCGCATGTGAGCAGAACTGGTTTTAAAGAACAATGTTTTATTATTTAAAAGCAGTTCTGTTTTATATTATTATTCTGTTTTATTCTAGAGAATTAAAAATAATTTATGATAATTTTAACTAAAGCTTCATATATATAATAATAAGATAACATTAAATTTTAAAATAAATAAATTAAAGTGGATTCAAAATAAAAATACAATTATTTAAGTAATTTAAGAATTTCTTAGAATATCAAAAAATAATTATTTGATGTTTGAATAGTACTGAAGTACCCTAGTCAGAGAGAAGATTTTAAAATACAGGATGATTATTTTCTCTGCGATATGCAAAAAGTTTTTTTTTTTAAATTAATTCATTAAAAGCTTTTTTATAGGCAAAAAACGATAGAATTTTTAAAAGCATTTAAGTGAATATAGCATCAATAGCAAGGAAGAAAAAATTGAAGTTCAACTTAATATGATGCATTACAAACCATGTATGATTTTATTGTCTAATGTGAAACTATTCATTTAAAACATGCCGATAACAATGAATATATTGAAAAGTCTTATTCATCATTTTAAACAAACGTATTTGGACTAAATGCTCTTAGGTCATTAATTAATTTTATTGTAAATATATTTAAAATAAATTTTTTAATTAATTTAAATGCACAAATGTAATTTGAATGGAAGTAAAAATTATTTCTCACGCAACAGTCTTTAGAAGATCTAATAGATTCCAAAATGCATATTTTCATTATTATTTGCTATTGTTAATCATTTGGAACAAACACTGGTTAATTACCTGTATTCAGTGGTGTTGTGCTAATATATATATTTTTTTTTTCCGGAACGCGTATATAGACAGGCAGCCGCTCTCAGGTGGTCCCAAATTTGGGGACCGCCTGAGAGCGGCTGCCCGGGGGGGGTGATTTTCCATGATAATCCTGGCGGCGACGGAGTTTTTTTTTTTTTTTTTTAGGTCTCATGTCCCAAATTTGACGACGGGGGGGGAGAATTCCCCCAATTTTCGCCTGTCGCCAGGATCGGCCCTGTATATAGCATAAAAAGGAAAGGAAAATCATTACGAAACCCATTTTGTGTATATATATATATATGTTTATTACAATAATAGGAACGTTTAATAAAAATTAGTTAACAAATTATAAAATACGCATAGTAGGTACTCAAACAATATTACATAAATATTTTTAACAATACATGAAAACACTAATGGTTTCTATAAAATATTCCAAATAGGATTATGTTCAGGATCTTGTGGTTGAATTTTCCTTGTTTTGTTGTCATCCGCTGAACGAATGAGACCTTAACCAAGTTTTTACGTAATCATCTGGTTTAAATAATTGTTGTGGTGGGCCATTCATTTTTATAAATAAAAGATTTGCTAGATTTTCAATTGATATTTTATTTCTTTGTTCATTTAGAATAATATTCATATTACTGAATCCGCTCTCACACTCTGCCGAACTGCAAGGTACAATATTTATGTATCGAATTAAGATTTCTACATCTTCAGGAATTACTTTGCCTCCAATATCAATATAATCTCTAAACGTATTGACACATCGCATCGGTGATGTTAAATTAAATCTGGTGCATAATGACTGGATTTCATTTTCTCCATAGCCAATTTCAGCAATTCTTTTTAATTTTTTTTTTCAATACATCAGCCAATTCTTGTCATCAGAAATCATCTTTAGTTCTGGAACGCGTTCCTGTCCAAAAAGGGAGTATCGGAACGACGTTCCGGAGCGTTCCGGCTCGACAACACCACTGCCTGTATTTTTAATTTCAACAGCTAATTGTAACTGTATTTGTAATTACTTATACTGAGCTGAATTAGTAATTACTAATGTTGCTGCGTAGTTACTATGAGTAATCGTATTGGTCATTTCATACTATTGTATTAGCTGTGCTAAGTGTAATCGTATTAACAATTTCATAACATTACTTACAATTTTAAAACTTTAAGATTATTTTTAGTTTCGACAAGTAACTGTATTTGTAATTCTTACAGCTCACGCTCTTCTCTCTGGAAACCAACATTACATCTCTTTCGACAAGCGGTCTTTCGATTTCGCTGGGAAATGTAGCTACTTATTAGCCAGAGATTTCGTTGATGGAAATTTCACAGCTGTTGTAAACTATGGTACTGAAGACCACATGCGAAGATCCTTGACGATTCTGGCTGACGGCAAAAAAATAGATATCGGAAATGACTACAAGATTACTTTAGACGATGTAAAAGCGGAATCGCCCATACAAATCGGACACACCATCGTCATCAGAGAAGGACCTAACGTTAGAGTCGACAATGAAAAGAAAGGTACGTTTCCCACAACAATCTTAAATTTCGTTATAAAAATCGGTGCTTATTTCGTCGATCACCCCAGTAGAAAATATAAGTGTTGCAGCTTAATGACATGCCAAATATTGCTGTCTACTGATTCTGCACTCGCGTTTTATAGTTCTGAGTATATACTTAACCTCAAATTTTATAGTTTTGAGTATATTTTTTCATATTCAAGTTTTGAATTTATGATAAAAAAAAATTAGAACAAGAATTAAAAATATTTTATACCCCTTTGTTTCACTGAAAATATAAACTAATTCCTCTAATCTTTCCTTAATATATTTAAAAAAATATATTAAAATGTGAAACAATTGCCGACATACATTTTAGGCGAATATAACCAACAGATAAAGCGTACTTAATTGCCTGAAAATCGATATGAAGATTATGTACTTTAACTGTTTTGATTTCAACAGGATTCTCTATTGTCTGCAATTTCATTCACAACTACTGCAGCCTCTCTGTGTCTGGGTTCTACTTCGGTAAGACCGCTGGTCTTTTCGGAACTTACAACTACGAGCCTAAGCTGGACTGGATGACACCTGGGCGACACCTAGTGGATGAAGTTGAAACTTTTGCCAGCAGCTGGGAGGTTGGACAAGGTATCTGCCAATCAACAGAAAATTACGCCACTCTACCGACAAATGATTATAGAGTGCAAAAGAAATGTAGAGCACTCTTCGAAAAATCCACCTCAGACTTCAGAGCTTGTTTCAAACAAGTAAATATAATTCAATGCTTCCTTTAGCGAGCTTCCTTTTTAAAAAAAATCCTTAAAAAGGAAATATTTTAAAATAATTAATAAACATATGTCTTGTTGAATTACATCTACATAACTGATTTTATTTCCTATGTAGTCCCAATTTTTGAGATGTTGAATTGATAATTGAAATGTGGTATTCAGTGAACTGTTGTTGATGTACATAAAACTTGATATAATTGAACAGAAAATCAACAATAATTATTTTAATTTTCAAATAATAATTTTCCCAAAGGATTTTACGTTAATTACCAAACCTAGTGTCAAAATAATTGGTAACAGGAAATTTAATATGCATTTCTAAACTTCTTTTCTTTCATTTCTTTTTTCCACTGTTTAACATTCGTAGTCATGATGGGTTCTCTTTCTTCCTTTCCTAAAAATATCAATTATCTTTTTAATTTAATTTTTTTTGTAAAGAATTCTTCTTTCAACTTTAATGTAAACGTGTTAAATTGTATTTGGGGTTGGTTACTGATTCCGCAAATAGTTTCAAGATATTTACTTTGACATGAAAAAGCAATTTTTGAGTTGTGTTTTTAGGAATATTGTCATACTGGAAAAAAAATTCTCCTTGTTTCTATACACTAGCACATCTGTTTTCCCAAAGTTCATTTCGTCACAATTCCATGTTCAATATTTTCCATTACAACTTCGTTTGTGCAATAAGTCTGAAATGGACATTCTGAATTTTGCTTTGCAAGTAATCATCTCGTGTGCCAAAAAATTCAAAGCTTCTGCCAGTTTTTTTTTTTTTTTTTTTTTTTTTTTTTTTTTTTTTTTTTTAACAGTAGTAGTATTTTCCAAAGTGCCAAAGATAGCAATGAACAAGGTGGATGTGATATATTATTAAGATCAGAACGAAAGATTAGATACTTTTCTGTGTTATTAAGAAATTGACCAAAACTGTTTTAATAATGAGTGACTGTAAAAAGAACGATGTCAAATATAAAGATATATTGTTGTGATACCTCGAGAGACAATCTAAGCAAGAATCTATGGTCATTTATAAGTTTATAAGCTGCTTTGATATTTCTACAAATAATCTAATTTTAAAAATCATGATCTAATTTTAAAAAGCTTTATTTTGCTAGAAATATAACAAATAACATTTGTAGGTGAATCCAGAAACCTTTTTGAAGATGTGTATAACTGATTTAGCAGCAGTCATGGAAGATGATCACGAGGACGCAATTTGTGAATCAGCAGCTGCTTATTTCTCAGAATGTAAATCCGAAGGAATACCCCTCAAGATGCCGAAACATTGCAGTAAGTAAAGTTATTTAGCATGTTTTAAATGTAGCTTCAATAGGAAGTAAATCATAATTACTGAAGCATGTTGCAGTAACTAAGGTTATATTTGCTGTTAAATTTCCATTTTAAGGATATTAATTCATTTTCTCATCTTTCAGTCAAATGTGAAAAACAAGACGGGACATTTATGACTGAAGGACAAGCTATTCAGTATCCTAGAGATGGTGCTGTGACTGCAGCGGATGTTGTCTTCCTCATTGAAGAGAAGCACTGCAACAAAGATCGAGTCAAATATCTACCGAAATTGGCACAAGGCATCGAAGACAGTTTCAAGCAGAAAGGGTACCGAGACATTAGGTACAGCGTGGTCGCCTTTGGCGGGGAGGAAATCCATGCGGAGCCACACGTGCACACCATGGACGGCTGGGAGTCCGGGCCTCTGAGGTCGCTGGACTCGGCACTGAGCAGCTTGGTGTATGGAAACGGACCCGTCAACATGCTTCAGGCCATAAGGTTTGCTGCTTCCCTCAACTTCAGGACAGGAACAACAAAAAGCTTCATACTCGTGAAATGTTCTACTTGCAAATCTGAAGAGTTAAGGGTATGTAGTTGAACCAAGTTATTTTAAAAAATGTACTTCATTGGTTGAAAATAAATAAGTTATATGCAAACATAATATATTTTGCAGGCCGAATATAGTGAAATGCTACGCACTCTGTTAGATGGAGACATCACCCTACACCTTCTGATGGATCACAGATACGAAATGAAGAACCCAAATAAAAATTCTAAAGCCAGAAAAGTTATTGGTTAGCGCGAAACATCTTTTGTGCAACAATTATCTAAGCTGTTTTGCAATATATCTATAAAGACCTTGCTAAACAAACTCTTTTTCTTTGATAGGCGTAGACAAGAAATTCGCATACACTCTGAAGGACGTGAAAGACACTCGTTTGTCTGGAGATGGTGACCTCTTAGCTCAGCTGAGAATTCCAAAAGATGTCTGCATTCCTTTGGCTCTTGAAGTGAATGGTTCAACTTTCGACTCTCAGTTCCTCACAGAGACCAAAAAGAACACCAACAAGAAGTTCATGGATGTCTTCTCCAGACTGGTTGTCAGGAGTTCTGCAGACAGTAACAGTGATTGGGGAATGTGCTGTGAGTGCTTGGCGACTCAAGACGGGGTAGGAAAAAGCACCTGTCAACGATGTGTTTCAGCTGAAATGGCGAGCATGATATCCGTACGTATTAACAGTTAACTTTATCACATTTTTTAATGTCTTTCAATGAAAACATGCTACAAGTAAGCTTAAATAAAAATTGTAAAAAATATTTTAACAAAATCCTGGATCGAAAAATTTTCGAAAGAACATAAACTTAAACAAAGACAACCATCGTTTTGTATTAAAAAAAAATAGAATTATGATTATTTACGTATTAACCCAACGACTAATTTCACTAAAAAATATATCGCCAAATGCTTAAATTTTAATTGTTCTTTTTTTCAAAACACAGGAGGAAAATAATAAATCAATTACTTTTTTATAAAAATTTTTTTGATTTTTAATCATAAATTTGTTGTTTAACTCTTGTAAAAATTTAATAGTTTGCTTAATGTTTGAAATAATTTTTAGACTTATTTAATTTTGGTGAAAAAGTGCTTTGGGTACCCTGTTTGGCACGTTTTTAAAAACGTCGTTGCTATGGAGACGAAAATGAAATACCTGTTTTTAACGATTTTCACTTTTGCTATGGCATGAAAACGATGTTTTTTTACGAATTGTATAATAAAAAATACGCAGAAATATTAATAAAAAATATTTTATTTATAGTTCCGATTATTAATAACATTAATAAAAATTTATATTTATTAATTCTTTAAATTCTCTCCTCCGGAGGTTGCTATAAAGAGCGCATTAAGGAAGAAAAAGTTTGGGTCACACTGCTTGGCAAGTTTATCACCAAGTTGGCAAGGAAGGGTACCCAAACCGTTTCAACATAAATTGAACACACTACAATTATGTTTAAATAATTGACGACATTAGTGTGACGTCATATCCACAACTGTTTCCAAACAAATACAGTGTAAACATTTGTTTAACCTTTGATTCTCGCCAAATTGTAGTCACAGTTAACCACCAAGCTGGGCAAAATCCAATCGTATTCTGGTTGCAACAGAACAATTTATTGTTCTGTGCCAACAAAAATCACCAATAAAATCGATAGACAAACAAAAATCTCCAATTTTGTCAAGAAGGCACTCTTAAATACAATATTAAGCAAACAAAAGGTTAAAAGTTTTAGCAAACACGTTATCCTTAAATAATAAATATCCATTTCAAAAACAACAATTTAAAAATCTATCACCGAAGTCTATGGCAGTTCCAATCATAAATGGCGCTTAACAGCAAATGTTTGGAAACAGTTGCTGGATATGACGTCACAACTAATGTCGTCTATTTATGTTAGCCATGCTTATGCAATTTTTTGTTTCATTTCAGACGGAGACGTCTGGAGTCCGCAGTCAGCCGTCTCCTTCGAGGCGATCTCGTGTCAGGAAGCACAAGGAAGCCAGAAGAAACTGAGCCTCCTCCGAAGCAACGTAGAAAAAAAAAAAGTATTCCCAAGCATCACAGCTTCAATGCAGAAAACAAATTAATAATTCTTCTGTTACGTACTCATACTCATGTTTTATATTTATTTTTTCTGTTTATAGTGTTTATAATTTAGTTACGTGTGTAGAAACGAGTGTTCGTCTGTGAATGTGGAAGATTCAAAGAGTTATACTAACTCTGCATCTAAACCAACAGCAATCAAGAATCGGAATCATATCGAATATACCAATCCGTACCGTACCAATCCGAAAATGCGAAAGCATGATTGTGTTTGTGAAGGCCGTATATGTGATGCGATGAACTCTTTCTTTCCAAGCCAAAACTTCCTCATTTGCCTGCACAGCTCTTCCTAGGCACAACTAAAATTTCAATGTCTTTGAAAAATGCGCGCATATTTCTTAGGTATTTTGTGTCATGTATTTTCTTTTATTAATTTCATTTTCTTTGTGTTTCTTCAGTGATTGGTATTGTGTACAGAGAATAGATTTATGAAATAAATTTGCTGCAGCAATATTTTTTGTCCTTTCATTAAACACTGAAATTTCATTAAGATTCAGTTTAAATTTTCATGTTATATATATATATATATATATATAAAATTTTGTTAAACAGAAAAGTTGAAGCGAATTCCGTCATATTAACCCTTCTTTGCATGATTTTTTCTTTATTGGTGAAATAAATCAAGTTGATATAATTCATGTTCAAAATTAAAGGAAAAATGGTTAAAAAAATCTTAGTATATATTTATAGTATAAATTTAGCAAAAAACAATAAGCTAAAAATTTCCATCGTCATCCAAAGTTAGATCATTAGCTTAGTACTAAATAGAAATAAAAGAGGAAAATAACAGAAACACGTGTTACAAACCTTTCTTCCACTCATTTTCAATTTTTTAGCAATAGAAACTCTAATATAATAAAACAAAATTATAAACGAAATCATACGTTTATCGCAACTACAACAAACAGCGGAATGAGACAACTTTAAGCACTGATAATGACACTTGTTTATTTTTGACAGCTATGTTTCTTTTTATGCAATGGACATTAAAAAGGTATCCAAATTTTTGGGCATTATAGGTTACGATGGAAATTTCCACCATTATGCAAAGAAGGGTTAAAATCCATTGAAACAAATATCTGAGCGAAAGTAATATACTCAAGAAGTAATTATCTGGTAATAAAATGCAGAAATTCTAATGATTTGAAGAATCGTTAATGGAAAAAAAATATCACAATAGTTCCAAAAAGATATCCAGTACAAAGAATGACTTTAATTAATATCAATGAAAACATCACAAACGGAAAAAACTTTGAGTCGTTGAAAGAAGAACTAGAATTACTTGAATCAGAAAAAGTTATCGAAATCATACAATGCAAAAAAAGTTTAAATAAAAATAACTTGTGGAATGGGGTTTTTGAACTTACGAAACTGCTCTCATAAATTGTTTTTAAGAGACTTCTTCATTGACCTAGCAGATTTCAGAATCAATCAATTTTATGCATTCAACGTTTGCTATAAACATATTACTCAAAGTTGTCCCTGTGAAAATACATACTGTGGAAAATGTGGAAAGACCCACAAACCTGAAGAATATAGTTCCATGTTTACCAAATGTTATGAAGCGATTAGGAATAGAGGGTGATTCCCAACCGACCATACTGGTTATAACTATTATTGTCCTTCTTACTTGGAATTCATAGTTCATAATAATTATTTTAAATATGTGTACACTTTTTTAATTATTCTCAATTACAAAAATCCTTCAAATCCTAATATTTCTAATCTACATATTGAAGATCTTAAATTTTTACTAATAAATCTCTAACGCAGTAAATCTACACAAACCTAATTGATTCAAAAAGTAGCAGAATCTAAGTAAGCTATTATTTTAACTCAAGAACCTTATGTCAATAAAAACGAAATGCGTGGTCTACCAATGAACTGGAAAATATTTGATGACAAAACTCCAAAATGTGGTACAAAAATTTTAGCTCCGATAAGTCCCATAGCAATTTTAACTAATCTAAAACTAATTATTTTACTTATTAATTTTTCATCAACCCCATTACTACATTGTAAATTATTCTCAATTTACAAAAATCCCTCAAATCCTAATATTTCTAATCTACATATTGAAGATCTTAAATTTTTACTAATAAATCTCTAACGCAGTAAATCTACGCAAACCTAATTGATTCAAAAAGTAGCAGAATCTAAGTAAGCTATTTTTTTAACTCAAGAACTTTATGTCAATAAAAACGAAATGCGTGGTCTACCAATGAACTGGAAAATATTTGATGACAAAACTCCAAAATGTGGTACAAAAGTTTTAGCTCCGATAAGTCCCATAGTAATTTTAACTAATCTAAAACTAATTATTTTACTTATTAATTTTTCATCAACCCCATTACTTCTGATCAATATTTATGTATCCCAAATGGAAATCTTTAAATAATTCTTACAAAATTAGAGCCGTATCTTAAAACGTATTACAATTTTAAAAAGTCCAGGCTTTAATTCTCTGAGTATTTTATGGAATTATCCATCAAATATTAGTAAAGGATTATTGCTGGAATCTTTTATTACCCCAAGGATTCTAAATATAATAAATGACAAAATTCCAACATTTTCGGGCACAGAAGGAGTAGGACAGCCGGATAGGAATATTTCAAATGATTATCTTTTTCAATTTATTAACGATTGGTCAGTCAGAGAAGAGGTAGAATCTTGTTCTGACCCCAAATATATCGAATTTGCTTTAAAAGAAAAAAATATAATTTCATTCGATTGCCGATATATTACAAATAAAAGCCACTCAAAATGTTCAAAAATGCTGAAATAAAAAATTTCAATTCTAAATTCTAGTCCTAATACAGAAAACCTGGATAATTGAACAGAAACCTTAATTTTATATAACAAAGGACTCTGCAAAAAACGTTTACTATTAAAAACCCAAATAAACCAAACAATATCCGACGATGGAGTTCAAAATTCAAAGGAGTAAAACAATGGACTTGAGAAGACGCTTTAAATCAGAAACAAACCAAGAAACAAGGAAACATTTACTTCAATAATTTAAAAAAAAATCCAATCCCAATATAAGAAAGATATTATCCAAGAAAAAATTAATAGTTGGAAAAAATTTGCACAAATACAAAAACAGCTTATGGAATATTGGAATAAATAGCAACCAGCAAAATTTTCACACCAACTTTTTTAGTACCTTTACAATCAAATAAACAATTTGCTAACTAACCGGTTAAAATTTGT
>JAPDSC010072363.1:0-12115 GCA_026290005.1 Latrodectus geometricus | reverse complement strand
ATATATATATATATATTGCCTATATTAAGCATTTATCTGATTAAATTCTAAACAAGAATGATTTTCTCTTTCTTCATTCACCAGTTTGTGGATTCAAATTACACTTTGGACATAGCTGTTTCATAGTGGCACTGTCATGCATAGTAGTTGGGAGTGCACTTTAAACTGTAGCTCCCGGTCTAATTATCATTGCGCCAAAAATGATATCTGAGAGAAAAACAAATCGAACCAATCCAGAGAAAACAAGAAAAAATATTGAATGCTATTAAAGGAAACCCATTCATCAAAAAGAAATCAAGTTGAAATTGGATTTTTTAAGCAATATTTAAATATGTGATTCTGATAACATTTTATTTATTTTTTTTCCAGGTTACGAATAATAGCGTTTACGCTTTCAATAGCATTTTTTCAAATAGTATTTTTATTCATCGATACAACATTTATAAATGGAAACTTCATCTAATTAATAAGTACTTTATAACATAATCGTAATCCCTTTTATCAGAAAAATAAAAATTTATATTTTACCTTCCAAGCTCATACACCTAGAGTACATTCCCGGTGGGAATTCAGGCCACCATTGGAAGAATAGTCCATAGTTAGGAGCAGTTGAGGGGGGACATTCTCTGCAAGCTGATTACAAATTTACTTTAATGAATAATGAATGTATAATAGAAACACATTTAAAAATGAATTTCCAATAAGAACAAAACTATATTGTTAAAATTATTTTAAATTGATTTTCAATGCCGTTAAAAATACTGACAGCCTCATTAAAAAAATGAAATTAGTATATATTTGTATTTATATATATATATCCAAAAATTTCCAAATTTATATATTTCCACATCCATTTCTAAACTAAATTACAGATTTTTTAATAATTTTGGGTATCCTCAAATTTAATTATAATTAAAAATAAATTTCGACTAATATAAAAAAAAGAAAAAGTTTCTGAATGATTATTTAAAGTTTCTGAATGAATATCTAAAGTTTATAAATTGACAAGAATATTTGTGTCAAAAACTAATTTCAATTAATAACATTTTGCAGAAGAAGATAGTATCAAGGTCTATATTTTTTATCTAACATTTATTTATCTCTAAGAACATCATAGACTTATGTGCTCTTTATATTTAAGTCTTAAAATAATTATAAAATTTATTTTACCAATCTGATCATAAACAGCAATTAAATAGACATAACTGATTGACTAAACTGTAAGATATGGTTGTTAACATAGAAACTTCTTAGATTTCTAGGATTTTGTTTTTAAAAAATCAAAGTACCATTCATTAATGAGCTGTAGCTAATTAATGAATGTAGGTAATTAATAATGTATAAAATAAAATTGTAGCTAATTAATTATGTAGTAATTAAATGTGTTTACGTTCCGAGCCATCTGAGAAGTGGTCCTTCTCGCAGAAAGCACACATGGATTGGTTGGCATACTCCATTCCTGGATTGCAAGGGGGACAAGGAATCCTGTCGGAAAATATGGGGAGAGAGACTGAACCAGGGACGTCATCCCTACAGATCTTCGGTTCTACCCACTTGTATATCAACTGCGTGGTTTTCATCTCGTCACACGGCGTGTGCACTTCATAATAATCTTGCTTCCCACATGGCGGCCGGTCCACGCATTTAGAGGAACCTTTGGCTATAGAGAATACAAAAATTTTTACATTCATTAAATATAGAGAATTTTAATATAATGTTAAATATTTGAAAACATGTTTTTAAATTGTAAGTCATTTAAAAGGTTTGCGTTAAATGAAATAATTTTTCTTTGATAAATCAGAAATTTAATTCCAATCTTATTAGTCATCAATTGCTTGACCAGGAGAATAAAATTATATCTATTGGTAAATGGATCCCATCACATATTAACATTAATGGTAAGGAGATTGTTTATGAACTGACCAAAGAAGATATTGAGAATAAAACGGCCATTGGCTCTTCGCTTATACTTACCAAGAACTAAATTCGGTGAAAATGCGCTTTAGGTCCCCTACTCTGCCAACTTGGCGAAAGTGTGCTGTGGGTCCCGTACTTGGCGGGTTTTCAAAAACACTGTTGCCATGGCAATAATGGAATACGATTTTTAACGGTTTTAAACTAATTAACAACCAATGAAAATGACCGATTTTTCAAACGGAAACTTATTAACGACCAATGAAAATGCTAAAAGAAAAAACCAATTAATGAGCATGCGCGAAAAAGCGCAAATTATTTCCTCCGGAGGTTGCCATAAAGAGTTCATTAGGTATAAAAACGTCTAGTTTACCACGCTTGGAGCATTTATCGCAAATTTGGCAGAGTAGGGGACCTAAAGCGCAGATTAACGCTAAATTCAAATGAAAGATGTAAACTCAATTTTATAAGTGTATTCCACTTACGTAGCATTACTACATAGCAGCATTCCAGAAATTCTGCTGCAAGTCAAATGTGATCGGATTTCCCAGTTTGATCTGGTTAAACTAACAAAGGGCAACCTTAAGTGTCTTTTCTTTGACAGTGGCAGAAAAATCCACCCAGTTTGTAAAAAATGCTGTGACAATCTAGCTTCACCGGATCACATTCTGGGTTGTATCGTACTTTCTAAGGGACTCAACTCTAACAATAAATCCCTTTATTATTATGATTTTCTGGCAGTCAATAATCATTTAGAGCTGATCTGACATGTGTCAGAACTTTTGATGATTGTCAGCAACAACTAATATAGATTAAATATCCATTAAAAAAACTTAAATACCTATTTTAGAAAATTAAAACTTGGATCTATTAGGAGTCTAGTGGTCAAAAAAAGAGGTAGCACATCATCCAAAAGTTTAGATAGTAATCCAGATTCAGGTGTTGAAAGATGATAACATAAGAACCTAAGCACCCATTTTGACAAACGAGCATTTAAAAAGAAGTTACATAATATATATACATATATTTTTATTTTTTTCTCAACAATTGCTTAAATTTAACCTGGAAGCTTCTACTTCAAAGAAAGTAATCCAATCACTAAGCCATAGAGCATCGATTCAACTGAAATTAACCTTTCATAATTTACAGCTGAAATACCTCATACAAATTAATTTAATTAAAAAAGTAACAAAAGTTATTCCATGCTAATTTGAAAAAATGTAATAATGGATTATTTTCTTCAGTACATTTTGTAATTGCACGTGTTGTGTTTTTGCCTTTTATTGAAGTCGTTTATATACTTGTTATTCACATTTTCTTCTTTTTTGTGTAATAGACGATAATATCTTTAATTATACAATATCAGAAGCAGTTGAATATCTACTATATTTTAATTTGTATACATGAATTCACTCAATGTGCTAGTATGTGTATGTTATTTAAATTAACTTAAGTTATTTATACAACACATGCAAATATACAATCATCAATTAATGTAATAATTTTATCTAAAATGCTTCGATAATATTTAAATAATTGACATGTACCAACTATGTTTCAATTTGTTTCTTGTGCAATTGTCAAATCATTGGCTAGTTTTGTGCAACAATATATTTTTGAAACTGCAATGTAGAAGCAATAGCAGCTTCCATAAATTCCTATAAAATAAGTCGATGCATTCGACTGTAAGTATGCAGGTTTAAAACACGATGAAGATTTCGATATTAAAGAATTAAAATCCAGTGAAATCTCAACAGTAAAATAGGAAAATTCTATTTGTAGCATTCCCACTTCACTTCACTTAGAACTGATTAATTCGATTTATGTCAAAGAAAAAATTATACAGAAGTGTTCATTAAAAAAATTTCATGAGAAAAGCAAATTAATAGTCTGGATGTAAAAGCACAGTAGTTGGACTTACGAGAATATTGAGTGAGAGGATCACAAGGTGTGCATTCTGATGATCCAACGTTTGAGTATGTATTTTCCGGACAAGGTGTGCATAGTTTCGAACCCAGGCTACTGTAAGATCCTGCAGCACAGGCATAGCATTCCGAAGTATAGGCGACTCCTAAAAAATTCACAGATAGTGAGCAAGTTAAAATAGTGAACTTTTGTCCCATTAAGTTAATGATAAAAAGCAATTTTACAAAAAAAATTACATTTGACGTACTTTAAAATAAATTGCGTGAAAACTCTTAATTCTGAGCAATGTGCATCCCTTGATTTTGTTTTTTTTTATTTTATAAAAAATAAATGTTGGTAACTAAGTAGGTGGATAGCCAAAACACTCATTTTAAATTTTAACTCTTCAAAAGGAAATAGATACTTTTACTATTTTAAATTTATTGAAAACGAGTGCTTTATGGAAAATAATTCAAACAAAAAAATATTCCCAGCAATACAAATATCATGTGTAAAAAATAACGCCCAAACTGAATTATAATTGTTTTTAAAAATAAAAATTCAATAAAGACTTTATAAATACTAAACCGAGATAAAAATAAGACTCGAAATATTCAAGCTGTTTTATGAAAAAAATATTAATTGTAAAATTTTTATTTTTCCCTCAAATGCTTGAAATATTTAGATCGTTTCCTTGGCATATTTTGGTTTGTATTGAATTAAATAACTTGGTATTTGGAGTACTAAAATATAAAATCAGTATCGATGAGGAATATTTTTATATTTATGTATAAATTAAACTTCATTTTATACAAAATAATATTTAAAAAAATGACTAAAATATGTAAAAATGGTCTGCATCACAGTTAACTCTCACGCAGTTTGACTTTATTGTCCTAATTTTATCAATAATATTAAATTTAATAATTAATATCAATTCGATTTGTGTAAAATTATAAGAAACAAATTTAAGACATTTGGTCAACGTTTCTAAAAATCAAGATAAAGTCTTTATGAGCTCCAAGCCATTCTTTATGTTTCTATAAGTGGTCTTGATCTTTCTAATACTTTCAGATTCAGATCACTTATATGAAACAATGAATGGAAGTTTTATTAAAAGTTATTTATAAGCGGTTTTCATTTATGAAGTTATAATTTTATTTTGACTTACGCTTTTATAAATAAAAGCACTAATTCAAACTTTTACTGCAGAGAATCTTTGAAATGATTATCAAGGTTCACTTTGAGTGATTAAAAAAAAAAATTAATTTCAACATATGTCGCAGTAGCCTAAGGTTCGAGTCAGAAAGATTGTGAATTCGGTATTTTGGTAAGCCGAACTCCACTTTATTCATTAATGACTTCTGATTTGCATACAATATTTAGTTATTTCACAATCCTCCTAATGAAACAATACTGCTACAGATTGTTGCTGTTACACAAACATACTTCCCTGTTCCTAGCCCTGAATTGGGATCTACTAGTTAAGTGGAAGCAACTTGGCGCAAGTTTCGTAATTTAGAAGCAGGGACCAAGCGGAAGACCTTCCAATGCTTAACCCACCCTCAGAGGTATCATTTCACTTGGATAAACATCCCACGACCAATTTAACATGGACCAGTTACCATTAACGCAATGGGTCTTCGGTTACACCGGGATTCGAACTTACTATCTTCTGATAAAGAAAACAAAGCCTTAAACAGACTTCCATAGTTCTAAAAATGGCAGATTAAGCCTGGAGATCTTCTGCTTGCTTCCACTTCTAAATTATGAAGATCCACCCCTTTTGAAGCAATGATGGACACCGACTATACAAGTTACGATTAAAAATGCCCCATGTAGTGTCATGTATAAAAACCATATGTGTTAGATTATTATTCTATCACACCTATTAGAAAAAAAGTTTCAGTGTTATTTCTATTTTGAATGCTTGTTTCAATATATTCCGGTGCATAACAATTAGAATTAATAACTGTATAATATCTATTGTAATTTTTTTGAAAAAGTAAATACCACAAATAAATATATAAACTCTTTTGTTTTAAACAGTAAAATTTAAAAAATGAAAATAAAGGTTTTCGATAAAACAGAAATGAAAATGTCTCCTCTTATGCATTAAACTTTTCCTATAAAAATATATCAATTAAATGACTGTCATTAAATTATTTTCAAATTCTTCAAAGTACAAAATTACAATTCCTTTTAAAGTCTTTCATACCCAAATATTGTTTCTATACATTTATTTTATAATATCATAAGTCAATTATGGAAGTAAGTGGTTAAGATTGTTATTTAATAAATATTCTATTAAATAATTTATACTTAAATATACAATTATAGTTTAGTATTCTTAGAAATTACAACGTTTTTTGTTATTATAAAATACGTTTATTTGTTGTCGTAATGTAAAACTTTCAAGAAAATTTTCCTACGTGTGCAGATTTATCCTTTAATCAACAATAATTTAATATCCAATAAAAAAAGGATATTAAATTAGCTATTTTTTATATATCACATTAGTAAATTAGATAATTGATTTGAAAATTATAAATTCAAAATTCGTTCTAGCTCAATATAAAAAAATGTCCTTTTTTGTGCGTCAAAAATAAATTTCTAGATTATTTAGGGGTATGTGGGCTAAATTATAGAATTTCTATAATGAAAAAAAGTCATCATCATTTACAACGTCTTATTTTCGCTAAAACATGACAGAAATTATAAAATTCATATTAGAGATAGTTACGCATAAAAATAAATAAATAAAATATTTACCTAAAGCCATTAATGTAAGACATACATTATGATTGCATTAATATAAGAGATACAAGTTTTGAATGATTAATGCGTGCTTATACAATGCGTACTTTGATGTATGTACTAGATCTAATAACTTTTCTATCATTCTTTATATTTATGCAAGTACGGAAGCTGAATCTGAATTCAATTGCAAAAGTTTAAGCAAAGGAAATATTTTCAAAAATAAAAAAAGAAATGATTGTCTCCTATTCATAATTTTTTTTCCTTCGAGAAATGTTTTCATTAAACCCGAATACATTACCACTTATTTCAATTTTCTTGATCCGAACTGGTTTGGGTTTCTGCATTTTCTCTGAAAATCCCATGCCTACTGTTTTCCAGTACAATACATTCAACCCCGCTTTCAGTTGCACCTGTTGGAAGACATCCAGAGATAGATATGGTTAGATGAATATACAGTGTGTAGTTGACATATATAAAGAGGTGTATCATTTTCTCACATTTAAAATATGGATAAAGATTTCGGGGGAAAAAAAACGATTAATTTGTTATAACTAAATATACAAACCGTGGATGTTCTCCATTTGGCTTCTTCTGTGGTGCGAGGCCATTTATATTTCTCAACATCCTCAATCGACTGGCACTGGTCATTTTGTGCCTATGAATGCAACACAAGTGATAAGTTAATTACATTATAAACAATGACATACATTATGAAAAGACTTCAGTTTATTTTGAAAAATTGAAACACAAAAAAAGAACACGTTGCAAATTTAGAATTTTTGGAATTATTATATTTTTTCATGATTTAAGAATGCAATGTTCTGTTATTCAATTGATTCATTTCAGAGAAAACCAGGTCATTCAATTTTTAAGAGAGTGAGAAGATAGAAATTTGATTTTAGTTTTAATTGGAAAAATAACTTTTAAAACTAAAATCATAGACTGATTTAATTACAATAAAACCCGAGAGAACATAATCGAATTTGATGAAGACGATATATTAATAAAAAAAGTCAATATTATATATATATATATATATATATATATTGGACAAAATGAAATGTTTATATTTAAGTTGAATTCAATCAAATTTTTTCTCATTCTAATTTACAATCGTAAATCTGTAAAGGAGTTAATTATACAACTGAAAATTGATAGTATGTATTTATGTTAATTTAAATAATTAGCATTATGCAATGTACATATATTCCTTTTAATATGATTTTTTCCCAGTTTTAAATTTATTTTTTACTTTTAAAAAATTTCATATATTTAATTTTCTTTTAAAGTTATAGGAAAAGGAAGTCTCACTTGTTGAAATTTGTAACACAAGATTACTTGAAAGTAATTCTGCTTGCTCAACAATAATAATTATAAATTTAATAGTAAAATTATTTTTCAAATTCCACATCCAATCTTGTAATGACGGGAATATGCAGAATCCATTTTTATATTATCATTATTATTGTTGTTGTTTCATCAGCATGGTTCGCTGTACCAAGTCTTATACTGAGTTGGGCTATTTACCAGTTAGATAGAAGCAGCTGGGTGAGAGTCTTTCGTAATCAAGATGCTGGGACCAAGCAGAAGGTTCCCCGATACTTGGCCTGCCACCACTAGAGAGGTATTCTTTCACATGGAGGACATTGCGAACCCCGATATATTTAACTTGCCACGCCCACCATTAGCAAACATGACGGATCTTTGTTTGGGTCGGGATTCAAACTCACTAGTTTCTGATAACGAGGATGAACATCCTAACCAATCGGGTCACCGCAGCTCCACTTTGTCATTTTTAAGTACAGCATTTTATATGTAAATCACTTCTTTATCTGGTCAAAAAGCAAGCTAAAAACAATTGGGGGTCTGTTGATTTTTTATTTCGGGTGTATTATTTAATAACTAGAGCGAATTCTTACCTCGAAGTTAAATAAGATGGAAGGGTCAGTGTACTGATAGGTGTACGAAAGTACTCCAGGCTTCACCAGCTCCACTGAGTAGGTTAAAGTTGCTGCGCAAGGACCACCATGGGAAGAAATGAAAGACTTCTTTGGCTTCCAACCGAATCTGCAAAATCCGAAAATACATTAATTAGATTTAACTATTTACATTCAATTCGGAATTAAATATTTCATACATCATTTTCTTTTGGAATTAACTCCTTCATTTAAAACTGAATTCAGTTCTTTAATATTTTTATTTTGCTTTCATTACAGTGTATGGTAAAAATTTTTGAAGCTTTGTTGTTGATATCAATTCGTATAGTTTTTCTGTAGGTTTAAACTTGATTTTAAAATATATAAAAATTAAAGAGTCTAGTGGGGGGTATCGTGGACCCTGAAAGTCTCAGGGGCTTAAAAGCAGGAAGCAAGCAGAAGACCCCAGAATTATCATACCACAAGGAGGACATAACGAGCACGACATATTTAGCCACCATTAGTGGACACGGCGGATCTTCGGTTGGGACTCAGTATTTTTCAAGAACGAGAATAAGCGCCCTAACTGATCGGGTCACCACGTCTTCATTACCGTAATTAAAATATTAATAATAATAATAGTTCTGAAAAAGAATTATAAGAGGGCAGGGTAATTTTTTAAATGACTATAAAATATTTTTAAATAAAGATAAAAATTTAACTATTATATATTTTTATTAACATGTTTGTAACTTTTTTCCAAAAGAATACGCTCTTTTCTCTTATTATGACTTAGATCATTAATATAGTTAAAATAATCACATAAAAGTTAAGGCTCTTTGATATTTGATACAATAATAGCGTAGACTGACACTTCATTTCCAGTCACGATGGGCGAGTCTGTTTCGGGAACAACTAAATCAAACTACTTACTCTGTACAGTTGACAGCTGCTCCGGTATCTGTCACAAAATTGTGTAGGAGGCGGAAACTTGTTTCGAAGGGCTCTACAGAGACATGAAATCCAGCTGGAAGTTGGTCCCAGGAGTCGAACTTCACTCCACCCCCGAGGGAATAAGTTCCAGGAGGGCAGGACAGGCACTCCAGCGTACTTCGATTAAAGTAAGTTCCAGCATCACAGGAGATCCCTAGCAAAAGGCAATGCAATAATCAAATTAATAACTTTGGGTCGCCATTCTTTTACTCGTGACTTTTGGCGACAATGTGATATGTAACCTTGGCGAATGATTTATGATCTCATATTAGACATAATTGGAGAGCTGCACAGTGGAAAAAAAGTTGTACTCATTCAGCTAAGTCTTATCGTTTTTATCTAAATAGATCATGTACTATTATTTTCCTGTACAATGTGGCTTGGGATATTTAGTGATACAGGATGCCTCTCATAAAAGACGTGAGTTCTTCCGTGACGTGTACAAGATATGATTTCTGGCATTTGTGACAATGAAAGAATCTATAATGTGTTTACAGGTGAGGTCTCGTAGGCATGAATTACAAAGTATATATTTATGAAAACAAGCTATGATTATGAGAAACTGACTCGAATCTAAATCTAACTCCTTTTAACTTATATCCATTTTCCTTTTTAAAGTTAATGAAGAGATAATTTTCTTCAGAATTTTAGAAGGAACTAAATATTAACAATTATAAAATTAAAAATGCATACTGAGAAACAATATTTGCAAATTTTAACTTAAATGTTCGTTATCATTTCAGCTGCTGAATAATTTTCTATAGCAGAAATGCAAAGTTATTGCCTAAAACATTACTGAAATCATTAAATGTTTCATCTAATTTAACCACGAACCTTTTCATTTGCAGAATTATAAATTCCACAAATTTATAATCCTTTAAAAAATTGCATAGATATGAGAAATGGATTTGTTTAAATAAGGAATATTCGAATGGTGTCGCCATTTGAATTATTTTGGTAATTAAAATTTCAAGCTAAACTTAATACGTGAAAAATTAATTAAAATTCAATAATCAGAAAACTTGAAATATTTTAAATTTTCTCAGTGCGGAAAATTCTATTTTCTTTATGTTGTTTCCAATATTTTTCGAAATATAATTCAAATGTTTGTTCTCGATTAAATATTAATATTTTTCACAACTGTATATTTTTTAAAATTCATGTATTTATTTATATATATTATTTATATTTTTTATAACTACATTTCCAAAATGCTTATCATTTCCAAATATAATTCATGGTCATATTCCTTTCTTATGAAAAATTGACTCAAAAGTTGGGAAAATAAATGGAATTAGTGTTGTTTATTTTAGCAGGTAATTCAGAAGTAAAGTGTCATATTTCAAACGAAACCTAGAGAAATCTTATCAGTTTCAGATTCAATTCCACTCTGCATATAATAATTTTGATTTCGTGCAAGCTATTTATAATTCTCCAAGTGCATTTTATGAAGTACAGAAAGAATTCATAGGAAAATGGTACTTACTGCAGTCGTTTACTCTTGTAGGAGGATTGGGTGCTCCACCCACACACATCCCTGGTTTTGGAACGGACACACGCCACCTACCGCCACTTTCGTCACATTCTGTGAACTCGTAGTGGTAGTCTTTCTGCAAGAAAAAAAGAACTAGTTGACAAATAAAAAGAAGATAATAGAAAAATTCTACTTATTTTTCTTGAAACAAGAAAAGCTCACACAAAATACGCAAATATGAAAAACCTAATTAACATGAAAATACAACAATGAGTTCAATATAAATGTTGTTTAAGGAATATTTTCTATTAATTGAAATAAAAGTAATATAAAAGCTGAAAAAATATGTGTTTTATTATCGGCAAATGTTCCAAAATTCAAAGAATGATCAGGCTTATGCATAAAATGTAGATAGAGATGGGTGATTCCTCCGCGAACTAGTTCTTCAGAACTAGATCCTTCAGGAGAGCAAGTGAACGATGGTTCCGGAAAAAGAATGAAAGTTGTATGGATCTTCTAAGCTTTTATGAAACTGTTCATTCTTCCGCGAAACCGGTTATTCTTCAGTTCACATGGAACCATTTACATTTCCGCAAATGTGGAATTGGTTACTTTTCAGTTCTTGTTTTGTCAATCAGCGATTCTGGTCGTGATCTTCGAGAGTTCACATTCAGGACCGATCAACTTATTATATACATTTACTTTGTTTTTCGCGTCCAATTCGAATTTTGGCTACATTTCTATCTAGCTCTTAATAGTTTTAGCTCAATTATCAACTTGCCTTCCGCCACTATTCTTTATTCTTTTGTAATTGCTTTTTCGATTCCGGGTTTATCAAAAGTGTTAATAATAACTAAACTCGTCATCATTCTCTAGTTAGAAATTCCGGGTTTTGCAGGAGCAATTATTTTCATAAGTAGGTATGTAATGATAAAGTTGACTCTAATTTTAGTGAAAAACATACTGGATAAAATATAAAAATTTTGATAGAGTCCATAACTATATAGACAATAAAGTTCAATATTAGAGTTAGACAGTAAAATTAGAGCAATGCTGCAAATATGAGATTAGCACTTTTAAATGTACAATATTTACCTTGTTTTATCTCACTCTGGATTTGATTGTCCAAAATCTCATAATATTTTCAATAAAA
>JAPDSC010072352.1:7519-31829 GCA_026290005.1 Latrodectus geometricus | reverse complement strand
GTATATATATATATATATATATATATATATATATATATATATATATTTTATAGTGAAGACGGATAATTTTGTATCTATTAGCAATAGGTTCATTAAGAAATAACAAAACAAATTAGACAATTCTGTATTACTTAAATACATTTAAATAAAAACATTTTGAATAATAATTGGAAATGATTATAGTATTACAAAAATTGTTTAAAATATCAAAAAAAAAGATGTCATTTAACTTTTATATCATTAAACTCTTATCAGAAAATTAAATATATCAAACTGAGAGTCAAAAGCAGGATTAACGTTGGCTTAGGTGTAGATTGTTTTTTTTTTTTTTTTAAGTCACAAGGCCGAAACTTCAACCAATCACTTCTAAATACTTATCCCATATCTATAGTTGTGATATTTAGGAGTAATTCACGTTTCTAATTACGAGATATAAGCATATATCTGATTCTCTTTGGTGAAGAGTTTGCTCTGTTTATGTTTCAAAAGTATTTTTTTTTGTGTACAAAGATTATTTATTAGATTAAGACTATCGGACTTTAATTGATCTCCTAACAATTACAAACAACAAAACAAGAAGGGTTAGATCACAAATGTTTAGCAGTCAACTGAGTTTCATTATTTATAGAAATTCAAACCAGTGAGTTACATCATATGAAAAATTTTAAAACATATTTCCATCAACCTTTTATTGTAAAGTTGATAACGAATTGGCATTAAGAGTAAATCTAATCCTCGTGATGTAGCGGTGGAATTTTAAACATTTTCTTACGAGAGAAAGCGGAGAAAGTACATAACAAATGTATATCTGTGCTTAAAGCAAGAAGAGAGTAAAATAATAATATATGAAACATTTTAGAGATTCAAAGTAATATTACAAAAAATGGAATTGAAGCCCACGAATATAACTAACTCTTAGCAAAATGAAATTAAATTATTTTAACTTAAGTTATATTGAATTGTTGAAATCCATTATAATCAACATTAATACTTAAATTTATAAAATACTCTATAGATGATTATTTATCTCTAGAATACTCAATTAAATACTTAAAATGCTATAACAACTAATAAATTTTTAAAAGCATTATTTTGTTTCTATTGCTTATTAAAAAACAAATCTTTTAGCATATGTTTGAAGGAAGTAACAAAGAAATATAAAACTTTATTTGTATTTCTTAATTATTATTTTCATTAATGTACTAAGTATTTTCTGAAATACACTAATGTTCCTTTTTTATTATATGGAATTAAAAACTGAAAATCTTTTTATCTCTATTAATATTGCTGAGCTTACTTATCTTTAAATAAATACTAAAGATTAAATAAAGTTTATTGATATTTCTTTAAAATTAATGTGAAATAGTTCCTTACTCCTGTAATTAATATTTCTTTAGTAAATATATTTGTTTTAATAATCTTGTTACTAGATACAGAAGATATGTGAACTAACACTCTCATTTAATTTAAGAGATTGATTTATGAAGGTATTCACATTCAGAAATCTCGTTTGCCAATGAAAATTCATTTGACTTTCAATCGATTTTTTTTTGTTTTGCATATTTTGAGTACTACGACGAATATTTATTGATACTAACTTCATTATTCATGTGTTATAATTTATAATTCATTTAAAATAATAAATAATGTAAAAAATTTATTATTTTTACACCAATTGTTATTAGTAGAATTGATTTGAAGTACTTCCAAAATTTCAATTTGTTTGGAAATATTAATATTTTCGACTCTTTTATTATGGAAATTCGCTTAGAGATTGTCATCTTCTTTCCAAAACAAAGTAATTACTTATCTATGAAACAAAATTGAATTCGTAAATTCTCCGTGAACATTTTAAAAAAACAACTGTATTCATTTAAATTATGAATATCACAATAATATATTTAAACAACCATTTGTTATTACTTCCTTGATTTCTTTTAATCATTTTATAATTTATATAGAAAAGTAAATAAATGAATAAAACATCATAGTGCATTTATGCATATCATTACCTAAGTCAATCAAGTTTTAGGAAGTAATTTTAAATTAATATAATTACGATACAAATAATAAAATAAATAATGCTAGCATTACAAAATTAATTAAAAATTCTATTTCAATTTAAAATTACCAATTTTTACAAAGAAAAGGCGGCTATAAAGTACATAAAATTTTAATAATATGATTTTTTAAAGAAAGAATGAAAATTCTATCAGTACCTTTAGCCAACAACATGGAATTTTATAAAATAAATTATTTAACATATATGCTAATTCATGTTTACATTAACTATTAATATATAATGAATTATTCAATGTATATGCTAATTCCTTTATATGGTAAAAAATAATTTCATTTATGTCACTAATATTTAATTTAAAAATAAAAAAGTAACATTTCTGTCCAATTCTATGAATAGATTAAGCTGGATAAGAAAATAATATTTTTTGCGGTGCATAACTTAAATGTTTTGATATTATTTAACTATTCAAAATTTACGAAATTCGTGGGCGAGAAATTCATTACACTAAAATCTTATAAGGAGAAGGAGATAAAGTATCCAGATATTCATACGAGCTTATTCTGAGAATCATTTATTGCAGCCGATATTTCCAATTCCATCTTTTGATAAACATATTCTTTTTCTGCATATTAGAGTTAACGATTCACACGCGAGAAATGCTGATACAATGGTATACAGAGGAGATTTTAGTTTTATGATTTGCCTGTTCCCTTACCGAAATGACTTGCAACTCAGTTTCTGTCTGTTTAATGACCCTTCGAAACAAAGTACAATAAAAATATGATACTGAAAACTCCCATTACTAAATTGAATAGCGTTAAAATAATTTCAGCAGCAACAATCTTCCTGAAATTCGTTGCTTTATCTTGAGTCAATTTGATAATAATAATAAAGAAACCTAGAAACTCATGAAATTGGAATGCATGAATACTTAATGTCCATGATACTAAATTTGATAAGCAAAATTTCCAAAGGAAAAACAAAAAGCGCTTGTTAATAATTCAATTCAATTAACTTAAACTTTTAATGTCAGTGAAAATAAACAAGAAAAGTTTGAAATTATTTCAATATATTTGATTGAATAAATATAAATATTTTACTTGATATTGTAGTAACAAATGTGCATTAAAGAAATACAAAAATAATAAACCGAAAGACTTATTGATATTTTCATTTAAAACTATTGATATTTCTAGAAAAAGAAGATTCTAAAATAAATTTCATTCTAAAATAAAGGATTGAAATTATTCATTTTAATTTACTAAGTATACACATATTTTATTAATCAGATTGGGATATTTTGAATAAATATTAATTATTTTCTTAATATATATTTCATTACAACTTGGAAGATATGTCAGAAATATAATGTTTCCCTATTTTGTTTTTTCATGAAGACTTTTATGTATATTAAAATTTAATATTTTCGCGTATTTCTATATTGAAATCATCTTTATTTCTTTATAATAAGAATTAAGTTAGTTTTTAAATTAGAATTTTCTTCAGAAGTTAAAAAAATAAACAGATTTTTACAAGTAAAGTCAAATTTGCTACGGTACTAAATTTATATAAATAATTTTAACCAATTTTAATTGTAGTTGTTTAATACTTTAACAAATCTTTATTGATTTGAAGAAAGAACAAATAAAATTATTTTATAGTTTTATTATTTCATTGCAAAACGTAAATATTTATAAAAAACACTTTTCGTCATTTGTAAGTTATGCATTATTTGTAGAAATTGTGTTGTAAATTGAGACATACTATTTACCTATCTACAGAAAATGAATAGCAATATTAATTCCCATTTTAAGCTTTTGTTACCTTTACTCTTTTAATTTTGTTGCTTATATGTGTATATATATATATATATACTCCTTGATCATTAGTTAAACTTCCTTGAGCATAAAAGTAAATTTATACCTGAAACATAAGGTACACAAAAATTATATATTATTTAAAAATAAGACTAATTATCGTTGTTGTTGCTGTCGTGTCCAAGTTAGTAAATATTATATAGAGCTAAAGGCATTGACCACAAGAGTCGCCAATTCTAGACCCTGTTGGCTATTAAAGATGTCCTGTAGTAACTCTCCAAATCAAGGAAGAAAAGCAATAAGGGCTTATAGGCCAAATATATGGACATTAGTCTAATTATCATTTACATAAAAAACATGAAAAACATTTTTTTTTAGTTTAATAGATTTTTTTCTAATCTATAAATAATCTTCAATAATATTAAAAATCTGCAATATATTTTTGCTAATACTAATTTTATAACATAGCATTAGAATAAACAACATAATAATACAAGCTTAAAAGAAACATCATGACTATTGAAATTATAAAGCTCATGGTTTTTTTGCTAAATATTCATTACAATAAAAAATGAAATAACGTTTTTTATTTTCCTTTAAGTGCACTGTAGTTATGTTTATAACATATTGAAAATATTTATGAGTGATAAATAAATAAAATATATAAATTAGCTTTGTGTAGTGAAACTTCTAGACGTAATTATAATAACAAAATTTGCTTTTTTTTATAAGCAATATATATAATATTATTAAAATAGCTGAATGCAGTGTTTTTATTTAAAGGAATAACATCACAATATTTTATTTAATATAATAATACCTTGAATAAATAATACATTTCATAGACATACAATCTTGACATGAAAAGTTTATTTTTTAAATCAAGCAAGAGGCAGACATCTAATAACGTCTGCTTCATTTGTCATCCTTTTATTATTCATTACCTAAATGATTACAAACAGAAACAGTAAAATATGTTTGTAACTGACATTATCTAATCTAACTGTCACATAGTTTCATTTGTGTGACAGCATGGAAAATCAGACCACATTTTAATCTCATCACGTTGGGAAATCTACAGAAAAAAATTAATAGCTTTGTTTCTATAATTAAAGTTATATTATTAAATTTTTTCCAATTAATTGAAAGAACTTTTTTAAAAATTTATCCAATCAGAAAACTAAAATATTTACTCTTGCAAATCAAGATTAAATGTGATCGATAAATTTTCCTTCAACTTTTAAAATCGGGAAACAAATGAGACTTAATGTTCTTTAGGAGATTTTTTTAGTTTTATAAATTGGATCGAAAGCAACGCCGTGGAGAAAATTTAATTGAATGGATAGATATGTGTATAAATAAAAAAAATTAATTGCAAAAAAAGCCAATCACTATGAGCTATCTCTGTAGGACATATTTTACCTAATGACTATGAAATCGTAAATTTCTGGCTTCTTTCCCTATCATTGTTGAGAAACGAAAAATGAATGTTTGCTTATTTATTTTATCTTGGAGGATTGTTACTTAGGATTTTTCTGGTTTTTTTTATTTGAAACTCATGAACAAAGTCCATTTTAGCAAACAACTATATATGTGATGCATGTTCAAGTTACTAACTACATTTTTCACCTATTCGCTATTCAGCTATTTTCTACGAATTGATTTGAAATAAATATCAGTATCGGGTACTGTTCAAGGATTTTTTCCAACAATATCTTACCATTTACATACATATTTTTTTTGTCGAGTGCCAGCCAGAATGGCAGTATGGGTGCGCCGCTCTACTTTTTCAACTGAACTGCAATTGGATGTGGAGTCCAACTTCCTCAGTACAACTTGCAATAGGTAACCGTTTATAGGATAGGCAACCATTCATACATGGAAAAAAAAACTAAGACAAGAGAGAGAGGAAGGGAAAGTACATCCATGCCCGAACCGAGAATTGAACCCAGACCTCCCTATCCTCAGTCAGGCACGCTGACCACTGGACTGTAGCTGGTATCTACAGGACAGACTTTCCTGTAGATGGTATCTACAGGAAACTCAAGAAGAGAAAACATTCATAAATTATACGCTCGTTTTTATAAACCATATAAAAAACATGATTTTGTGAGCTATTGATGATCTCTAGCATGGTCCCATAAATCAAGGGCAAATTGATTCTCGTTTAAGAGCTAAAATTTTTTAGAAATATTTTCCGATTTTGCGGAAAACGTTTTAATGTATTTTACATTAATGTTTATTCTTTAAAAAAAAATCCTGTCTTCTATCTTTTTGTTGGCGTTTGAAAACTTTAGATCACAGTTTTTATTGAAGAATCACCATCCCCTTAAATTGTAAGTAACTAAAAGCTTTGCTATTGTTGAATAATTGGATTTGTTTAAAGATTTTGTGTAGAATATTTCCCACCAAATGTAACTCCCATTTTACAACCCATAAATCAAGTATACTCAATTACTTCAAAGCAAACATAGTATGGTAGTTTCGTGAAAGAGATCATGCCATAGAATCATTTTATGAAATTAACGTTTTAGGAAAAATGAAATTGCCTATATATATACTGAAAGTGTTGGAGTGGTGTTGCAGAAAGAAACGATACCTCGGTCATTTTACAGGAATACTGATCAGTTTTCTAAGTAATATTCATTGGATCAACTTCTAAGTAATTGATTAGTTTTATAATTATTATTCTACGTAATCAGCATAAGACGATCCACAATGAGAAGGAAAATATGTTAATAAACTTCAACAAGTCTTCATTAGCTGACATATATTACTTCATTTTCACATTAATACCAAATTCCATAATATGAATTATTTCATTTTTATACATAAATTTCAGTTTTTTTTTTATATTATGTATGTTATAAAAATTAATGTAATTAAAAATAATATCACATATAGATATTATTTTAATTATATTCAACTAAAAATGAGATACATTTATACATAGTTATTCTATTATATAAAGACTTGTATCAACCTTTTAATCTATAATTATCTCAAACTACCATGATCGATCTTCACCAGTTTATTAGAATTTGCAGAAACAATTATTTGTATTAATGTAAAAATTTAAAGAAAAATAAGTTATTTTCATGAAATTTTATAAATGTAACAAATGGAATATTTATGTATATATACTGGAGGTAAGATATTTTTAATGCCCTTTTATGGTAGGAAGATAATAATTTTCCGTTTGTGTGAACCTTCATTTATTACATTTTGTATTTAAACCCGGAGACTAAATGCTTATATGTGATCAAGATATCCATCAGCTTGCTTAATTTAGATTTTGATATATTGTTTTCCAGCTTGCAATTAAACCGTGAGAGAGGATGTATGGTGCCTTAATGACACAAGTAGGCATGCTGTCAGAGGGTGCAACTAGTCTTCCTCTTCACACATGCAGTTGCTGCTGGATGCAATGTCGAATCATTCAAAATGTATTTGGAAATGTTCATATTCTGTTAAATACAGCATTTCATTTCTGCTCAAGTTAAGAGGAAGAGTGTTGACTTGTGACTGAATTTCAAAGGCTTGTCTCCCTGTTTCTTCTGTTCTACTATCGTTTTTCCAGCGTTCCAAAATCTAATTTTTAAAGGAATAGGCTTTTAAGAAGTGAAAACAATTTATTCAGAGAAATATTTGTGTGTAATAAGAAAAAAATTGTGAATTCTGTTTAATTTAGATCTTGATATATTGTTTTCCAGGTTGCAACTAAACAGTGGGAGAGGATATATGGTGCCATAATGACACAAGTAGGAATGCTGTCAGAGTGTGCAACTAGTCTTCCTCTTCACAAATGCAGTTGCTGAAGGATGCAATGTCAAAACATTCAAAATGCATTTGGAAAGATTCATATTCTGAGAAATACAACATTTCATTTCTGCTTCAGTACAGAGGAAGAGTGTTGACTTGTGGCTGTATTTCAAAGGCTTGTCTCCCTGTTTCTCTTTTTCTACTATCGTTTTTCCAGCGTTCCAAAATCTAATTTTTAGAGGAGTAGGCTTTTAAGAAGAAACAGTTTATTCAGTGAAAAATTTGAATGTAATAAGAAAAAAATGTTGAAAATAATTATTCCATTTAATTTAAAAATACTTGTTAAAATGTTAAAAACAAAAAATAATACAAATGAAAATATTTGGTTGTTGAATGCTTTCTCTCATTAGATATTAAATTTCTTAACACTTTACTACACGATACAAAAAAGATAAATGACATAACGTTCCCTTTGTTTATTTATGTTGGCATTTTATAATGAAGAAATTTCAGAAATACATGATGAATTCTTTCATGATAAGAAATAACTCATTATGTATTTATGTATTCATACTTTTCTATATTTATTCAGGTTCATGAAACATTGACATTGTTGTATTTGATAAATAGCGATGTTTGTCGAAACAAGTTTTATGCATCATATTTAAAAAGAAACATTGATATGAACGTATACAAACGTCATAGAGTATTTTATTCAAAGTCACTTAATTTTGAAAGAATATAATCCTTCAAAGAAAACATTCTTCGATAAGTTTTGAATTCCTTATTAAAATGCATACGTACAAGTTATTTTTATAACAATGAATTGGTTCTTGACATTGATTGGGAGCCTTTGAAGTTTCAATGACAATATGCTCATTTCAACGTGTTAAAAAATAAAAAGATAATGTTAACGTTGTAACTCAAGACATATATTTTAATGAAAAGAGATTTTATGTTTAGAGCAAAAAAAATTCAATTTAACGTCATTCTTCTCACTTTATATATATAACGAACTATTTTGAAAGCTATAACTTAATTTTTTTCGAGATTTACTTTTAGTATTTTAATTCTAAAAGTGTAGTTTCCTAAATATTTATTTTCCTAAATATTGTTTCACAATTACTTATTTTATATATTATTAGTTATTTATATCCGATTAATTATTTTCCTAAATATTGTTAATAAAATTAAAAACATTTCATTAACAGTATTTATTATTATGTTGTATTATAGTGAATTAAACCATTCATCAAAGAGCCTGAATAAAATAATAAAATCCAAAAAAAAACTATGTTCAGAATAAAATATCAAGTTTATTTGTGAATTAAAAATATTTTTCAATAAATAGTATATACCTTCACTTCATCTATAAAATATATATCATAATTAATCTACGAGAAAAAATTAAGTGTATAATTTAAAGGTACTTGTAAGACTTTTATTTTGTTTTATTTCAGATTTTTAAAATGAAGATTTACTTTTCTTAATGTATTATTGAAACTTAATTGAATATATATATATATATATTTCTATTGGGCTACAGAATAAGAATAAATATTTTGTGAGATTAAAGAAAAGAAACCTTTACTTTTGATAAACTTATGTAAAAATCAAGAAAAAAATTATTATACAATTAAAGTTGATAATCTGTGTCTCAGAATAAATTTTTCAGAAAAAAAAGTAAAAGTATGGTTCAAATAGTTTCATTTCAATCTAATAATCAAATGAAATAACTAAATTGTAATTATTAATTCAATTAATAAATAAAAAACAATTTTTTTATCTACTATATCATTTATTTTGCTTTATCTTCTAAACAAATAGTATTAATATTTATTATTTTAAAAAATCTGTCAGGTCGTTTTGTAACTCTCTGAAGCATAAAAATACTAAAATCAGAAGCGAAACTTAATTTGAGACAAAAGCCTTTACATTAATTACACATTTTATTTAACTCTAAGAGAATATATTCACATATTTATTTGATAGAAATTACTGCATGAATGGTATATATACATAGGGTTTCTATATAAAAACTCTGATAATATTCTTTAAATTTGTGCAGTGTTTTAATCAAGAGTATTTTCTATCCTAAATATCTCTCCTTTTACCTGGACAGGAAATAAATTTTTTTATTATCATATATATTATAATTTTACATTATAGTTTTTTTAAGAATAACATATTTGTTTCATATTGAAATATAAATTCCTACATATATAATACCATTATGAAAATTTAGAAAAATACGTCTAACTGGAAGAGTTTTACTATCTTGTATGTTTTTAATGAATTACATTATGATTTCTTTGCATGTAATAAAGTAGCAATTAATCTTTTTCAATCTTTAATTATAAAACACACACACACGCAGGCACACACGTATATATATATATATATATATATATATGTATATATATATATATATATATATATAAAAGTATTTATATACTTAATTGTAAAACAAATTTATATTGTCTGTAAAGGCTTGAAATAAATGAATAAAACCTTAAAATACTCAAAAATGCTTGATAATTTAAATGACTTCTGACAATAGACGCTACATCATTTAATTCACATGCCAAATATTTTTCAATATTAACTGAATTCCATGTCTTAGGCACACATATGTTACAAAATATATTCCTCAAAAATATCATTTGTATATTATTTAATCTGTCATGAATAGAATTATATGAGTAAATATACAATTGATTGCAATGTTTTAATATATTTAAATGAGTTTAGGTTAGGATAATGGAAAATATTAATTTTTCTCCAAGGAAATTTAATTTTACAGCAGAAATTTTTGAGATAAGTTCCCAATAATTCTCCGTGAGAGCAATTTTCCAGTTGCCATTTCTCATTTCTGTTTCACTTAATTTTGTCCTGTATTTCATTTTCATTTTTAATGCATAATTGTTTTCGCTTGCAATTAGAACACTTTTTTAAAAATTAACATTCTCAGGGATATTTTAATTTGGCAAAATCTATCCTTTCCTCTCATTTGCTCTGTTTGTGAATGATATATTTGTTACATTCTCTCATTAAATTCTTCTGTATGAAATATTCACAGACACGTATAGATACGTGTGAATGAACTTGACATCACCAAAACTTACTACTTAAATTGAAAAGTAGATGCATTAACATTCAAACAAGGATAAATAATTTCGTCATTTAATATTCTCAGATTCCTGTTGAAACATGTTTGATATTTTTTAATTGTTTTATTATTAGTTAAATACCTAAATTTACATTTGTTATTACGTTCATAATTGAAAAGTTCGCATAAAGTGAATTAATTTTACTCAACTTTACAATTAAATTCTAAAAATACATATGTCATTATACTAAAAATACCATTCAAACATGCATTTCTAATTTATAAGTCATACAAAATCAATATATCTATTTAAAAAGGCTTATGGAAATAGAAGTGCATGATAAATAAAAAACAGAAATTCCTGTATAGAATTCTACAATTTTTTATTACACTTTTCTATATCAAATAATTAAGTTACAAATATAAATTACGCAAAATATTATGAAAAATATTTTATTAAGGAATACATGGATTTAACTCTCCATGAGAAATTAAGATATAAATTTATAACTCAACAATAGAATCTGAATTATTTGTATACGAGTATAATTACTTAATAAGTTAAATGATTGAATCATTAATCCAATATTAAAATTAATTTATTTGATAAAATTTGAAAGTAATAAAATTTTGACATTGTGGCTAGAAAATATGGAATATTTATATTTAAAATATAAAAATATTTAAAAATAATTTTTTGTTTTGAAATTAATAATTAATAATTAACAACATATAAATAATTAATAATTTTGGCATTAGAAAATATTCGGTGATTATTTTATATGTAAAATTTACATTGTACTTTTTACAGTGTTATAATAGTAAATAACAACACATAAATCAACTTTAAAAATGATAATTGATTGGTTTGATTTCATTAAACTCTCAACTTGTCACAATTATATATTATTTACTTATGAGTTATATGTTCAAGCACATTTTATTGATAAATTTAGACTTAATCATACATTTCGAATTATTGTATTACTAAGCAACTAATGATACTTTTAGACATCAGTTGTTTCTGAGGACGTAACAATTTTCAGCTATTAATATGATACAAAAATAGTTTTTCTAAAAAATAAGATGAGCGACTCATAAAAAAAGAATGTATTTACATTATTTTTTAAATATCTTCTTCTTCCTATGCTTTACATTTAAAATATTAAATAACAAATATTAAAATTGACAAAAGAACTACTTTGACTCTCGCTCTGAAAATCGAAATACCATAGTAATTTATCTCACCAAAACATAATTTATATTACATAAACACTCGAAATATTTAACTAATAATCAATAATTTTAGTTTTAATTATATTCATAAGATAATAAATCTTCAATATGATATTAAATGGAAAAATTAGTGTTAATTTCTAAGGAAGGATAATAATACAGATTTTGTTGAGTAGAAAAATAAGTCTAAAAGAAATTTCCAAAAAATTATAAAAGGAATCACAAACACACAATAAAATAAATTTAAAATCTATTTAAAATTTCTAAGGGAATTTTTTAAATAACTTGCTTCTTATAATTAAACATATAGAAGTAGATTTCAATTTTCTTCATATCATAGCTAAGATACATGAAAATATGAATATATGTAAGTACGATTTTTATGTGGAGAAATAATTAAAAGAAGATTATCTTATACAAAGAAAACACCATGTAGTTTTCAGAAGTTCCACATAAGAATACAATTCGTCTTTCCATATAGGTATAGTTTAATTTTAAGTTGAATAATGTTTTCATAATTTCCAGAAGACAATTTGAGAAATTTGGTACATTAATGTACTATTGGCCTTTGGAATGTAAAAAATAAATTTGGAATGCATAGCTCCTTAAAAAATAATTTGTATTCATCGTTTAATAATTTTATGAACATAGAGCAGTTAGAAACTAATCAAATAAACTATTCTAAAAATTTCTGTTCACTAAAAACCTGACCATCAAAGATATCAATATACATTTTTAATCAAGTCAAGAAGAATCAAAGAGTTACTCAACATGTAATAGCTATGATTGTCATTACTAAGACAGAGTTCGCCATAACTTGCATTTTCGAAACAAATGGTATTTTTTAATGTGTCATTCCTTAGAGGAATGATTCAGTTGGTATTTTGAAGATGTCATTTTGACTGTGCTTAGAAGATAAAATTATATTCACAAAGGGGTTGAGTTTTCGTAAGTTTTCGATGAAAGAAATACAAATAAAGATGTACAATTTATCTCAGAAGATTATAGAAATCTATCCAAAGCAGAATTATTTCCTTTAAATATACGATTTTCCTTACATAAACCTATCATATTCTAATCGAGCATTCATTTAAATTATCATATTTAGCTTCATATAAATAGGCGGAATTCGTTGATGTCTTATGGTATGGAAATAATATCTTGAATTCCACAGTGAAATTAGATGAAATAGCAATTTATCTCTTCTTTACCTTCTAATGACACCAACGCACATATACACCAACGCACAGCTATAACACTATCGACTTCCATAGCAGAGAGACAAGAGTGTTTATAAACGGCAAATATGTCTGCCAGACACAACTGCCATTGAAATTTTTGGATATAAGTTTCGGAATTGCTTTGTGCTCATTTACCAAACTTTACCACTTTGGCAAAAATGTTAGAGAAATATAAAGAGAAAATGATTATTTGATGACGAACATATTGCTTTGTTTGAAGCTTTTATGGAACACATAGCTAAAGGTTGTTATCATTTTCTCCAAATGAGTTGTCTAGACAACTATCATTATTAGAGTTTTTTTGTTCTACTGTTGTTTTCACTTTATAGCTTTTTTTGAGAATGACTCGTAAGTCACCTCATCTTGTAGCTGATGAAACTTCAAAAATATTTGCATCTTTTTATGTAATTATATGCTCGATTTTCTGAATAAAAATATTTAATAGATTATTGTCATAATTTGTGTTAACGAAAACAGTATGTGTGTTATTTTTGAAATTCACTACTTAATTTTTACATAAGTGAACACAATGTATAATGAGGCTTTTAAGTTTGGTTTTTGAGAATTTAAATAGCTTTTCAAGTAATTAATTGAAAACTTCATTATGGTTTGAATAACTTACATGTTCTATTTATAAATCGGAAACCTTTGTTTCAACATGTTTTAGCCATGTAAGCAAAATACATCATTTAGACTAATAATAGTTGATATAATAAGTTTTTAAAGATACAAGCATCTTTATGGTAAAAAAAATGCATACCTGTTTGGTCATATCAATCTGATCTATTTTGCATACTTTTTACATAAATCGGAAGTATTGGGAGATTATTTCTCCTATTAGATCCATTAAAAATTTTATAAATATTTACAAATGATAAAATTTACTTTATTGATAATTTCTATTCTTTACCAATAAAATATGTATTTTCTTTATTTTAATGAGAAAAAATTATAAAATACAGATTAAAATAATTTTTTATCATTTTTTTTTCTAAATTGATTTGAGAAATTTCAGATATATTACTTATAATAATTAAGGACGAGCATCAAGTAAAAATGTGATGATAATATTTTAGAAACTTACTTTATAAAAAGCAATATAATTGTAAAAAACAACAACTGTAAAAGTGTTTGTTGAGGAAAGATTTTTAAGCAACTTCCAAATATTATTTCAGAAAACTCATTTCATTTTGTAACGATAAATAAACAGAAAAGTATGGAAAAAATTAAAAAAATATCATAATTCGATAAAAAATAAGTAACTAAAGTTATGAAAAATTAATTTTCCATTCTAAAAACTTTTTATTTAATTATATATTGTATTATAGAATTTCTAATGTGATTTTATTTACATAATAACTATTAAATTGCTTAAAAAAATTAAATATTATAGAAAAATAAACATGTAACAGACATTTAAGCAAATGCAATTATTTTTTTATATTTCATCATTCATCAAGTTTATTTGTTGATGTCAAATTTGTTATTCATATAAAAAAAATTCAAAGAACAAAAAAAAGTTAAACAAATATATAATGAAGTAAATTACATTTTTCTCATTTCTTTGAAAATTGTTTGAATATATTTAGATACCTTTGTTTTATTTAAATATCTCTTTTTAAGTATTTTTTATCGACTATACTATATTATGTCACAAAATTTCTGGATAATAAAACTGTTTATTTTTTATTACTTTGATTTTGAAATTTAAATGATAACAAATGTAAATATGCTTTTTAAGCTTTAGAAAATGCTGCATAAAAGTATATCAACGTGTTTTTTTCTTTTCTTTTTTCCCAAAAGTTAATACAATGCTTTTTTATTTGAATTATTATTTACTGTTTTACTTCTCTCATCATAAGTTCCACAGTTAATGTTTGATAATGTTTTCTATTGTTTTTGTTGATATTCTTTTTTTAAAGGAATTCGAAGGTATTCAAGTCTAAGTTGTAACCTCTGACTGTATGTAAGAAAAAATGTGACTGCATAGTTAAACTGTATCCATTTATGACCACCATAGAAAATATAATACTAACCAATATTGTTAAATTTATCAACAAAATTCTTCCCCTTACATAAAGTTTTCTTAAATTTTGAGTTAAATATTTATGTTTGTTTGTATATTTCTTTTGACTTAAAAAATATAAATAAAATATTTTTTTAATTTTCACTTATTGTGCATTATTTGTTTAAATGGTTTTATATGCGATAAATAATATGAGAAAAATAAAAAGAAAATTCAAAGAATTGAAATATAATATGACAATACGCTAACATTTTGATTAGAAAATTTCATCATTACTTATGATAATATATTATTATTGATAAATATATTTATCTACTATTATCAGATTCTTAATTATTAACTGTAGTATTAGTGCAAATATAAATACCTAAGTAATTAAAACGTTAAAACTAAATAGGTTTTTGAGTCAACGTATGTTCATCGTAGATTAAAATATCGAAATTTCAAATGATTATTGAGGACTGTTATCTAATGACTAATGCACACAAGTTAAATTATAAAAGCTTTGTACTTTAAATATTTTATACACTTTTGTTTTATGTGATATTTATTGAATACCAATTAATTGGTATTACACTGTTTAGTTTTAAAAGCACTAGTACTTATATAAATATCTTTAATACTAAAATATTTCCTATGATTAATATTTACTTTTCGTTAGTAGCCAATGTATTGTTGAACTGTCAAGAAAGGATCTAATCTCTATTTGATATGTGTCACTCTATATGAGATAAAATTTACTGGTTCAGTAATTAGTTCAATAATAAGAAAAATCAAAAAATTTAAGTTCACTGCCAATCAACTATTGTTTTACATAAATATTGTAGAATCTAAATTTATGAAAAAAAAAAAAGATGCAATAACTAATGTTTAAATTTATCTCTTTAACACGGTTTTTAACAGCGTTTTCGCAAATGAATTTTTAAAAATGTTAAATTATTCATTACAGTCTACATGATTGACTTCTTGATATATATTACTGTAATTTATAAAACCTCTTGCGCAAAATTTTGGTAATAATTGTTCTATTGTTCTAGCCTAAGCGTAATTGTGTAGATTCAAACGCTTCTTTTCTATATCATATATATGATATAGAAAAGAAACATTTGAATGAATAATGTTAAACAAACATTTGTACTCAACATTTTGGATAGAAATATGTATATTTTTACTTCAAATATATTCTTTGAAGAACCATAAACCAAGCATTAGATTGCAGAAAAAAATTTGGATTTTCTTCTCTTAGCATTTACTATAAAACAAAAATAGTACAAATCTGAAACAATAATAGTAAATTCTAGAACTGAAGCAATAATTGTATATCAGTGCTTTACACAGAAACTAAGTTAAACAATATTTTGATAATGTCTATCACTGTGTCTTGTTAATTATTTTTTTCATGTAATTATAAAAATTTTAAAATTATTAACACAATTTAGAGAACTGTTTTCTCTATTTTGTACATGTAATGTATAATATTTTTTTAATATAATAAGCATTTATATTATGAAAAAAAATATAAAATTTCATGTTTGTAGGTTTATTATATTTACTTTAGAACTGTTGAAATATATTACTAAAAATAATGTAGGATTAATCAGAAAAGTTAAGGAAATGATGCTTATTACTATAGATAAATATAAAATAAGCAATGCAAGTGTTATGCAATACAAAAAATGACTGTTAAAACTTCACTGGAATCTTTAACTTCTTTGAATAATAAAAAGATAATTACCTGATAACATAGAGCTATCATTTAATTATCCTAACAATTACCGATAGTTGAGTAACTTGCTTCTTACCCCGCATCAATGGAGTTTCAACGTTTAAAAGTGAAAAAATAATCTTTCAATTATAAATTACGAAATAAAGCTCTTGGAAAGTAATTACATTAAATTATTTAATTTATTGCAAAATTGTTTTGTAAATTTTATAATATTATTTTACTAAACAGTTTACGGTAACAAAAGAACTAATGAATTGTTAGAAAATTTTGTTACGAATGGGGATACATAAGTGATGGTTGTATAGAATACATATTTGTAATCAATTTAGGATCAAAATGTGGTTTTGTGTAAATGACAAAAGTCATGCATGTAAATCATGTAGAGTTTATGTTCTATAAATGTAGTATGTTGTTCTGTGGATTAGATAAGATTGTTGTGAAATTTTGTATTGATAAGATGATGTTATTGTTAAAAAATTGTGAGCCAGAAATATGTTTTTGTAGAAGTAATTTCTTTATGTAGCTAATAGTATCATAGAACCTTAACCTTAAAACAATATGTTAAATCATCTGATTGTCTCTTAAGTATTTTCGTTCAGATTTCATACATAACTTCATACAGGTTGGAATATGCTCTATTATTTCAGTTTCAAAGCATGTGCTTCAAAAGACAAAGTGAATGGTTGCCACTCTTTTTATGAACCAAGAAAAGAGTCTCCAATAACCACTAATAAATGAAAACCCAGTTTTTAATCATCATTTTATACCACCAAAAGAATTTTCTAAATGATATAAAATTTCAAAAGACAATCACGAATATCCAAAAGTTTTAAAGAGAGGATTTAAGCTTACTTGTGTAAATTGTATACTTTCCATTTGTTAATATAAAATTGCAAAACTCCTGTATTAAAGTACGTCAAATTTGAGTATATTTTCTAAGTAATGACAAATGTTGATATACTATAATTTATCGTATTGAATCCACTATAATTTAATAATTTTGCAACGAATGATAATAAACTATACAAATTTTATCACTTTTAAAATTTTATTTTATCACTATTTAAATTTTATCACTTTTAAACGTCACTTTTAAAATTTCTGTGTAGGATTTAAATAAAATTGCTTTAAATTAAAATGTTTTTGTACATTACAAGTTATTTAGAAAATTAAATTACTTTTTACAAATAAATCTAAACAAATTGCAGTGAGATCACACATTTCTTATTATTATTCTTTAGTTATTAATTAAATGCGATACACATTTAATTTTAAAATTAACAATTACGTAAACATTACCTAGTTAATTTTTACAATGTTTTCCTTTTAATTAGAAATGTTATGAATGCATAATTTCACCCAAAATACTATATTTAAAAGTATCTTTAACTATTAATAATCATTTATATTGTTATATTTTTTTATCATATTTCTATTTTAATGTAAGTGATTTACAATAAAAGGCTGCTTTTCAAAATGGCCGATTAGTATGACTTTTTTTTATTTAGCTTTATAAGGGGACATTGAAAACATTAAATAGGATATTTATATACAAAGACATTTATAATCGATAGAATGAGAAATTTCCAGAAAAAGTAAACTATTATTTATTTCAAAATAATTATTAAATAAGTGTCGTATTTAAAAAAATATTGTTTTAGATGGTTGGTTATGTTTTATGGCGCAGGGTCTAAGAAAGGACATGCTGCGCCAAAATATTGTTTTAGAAGAAATGAAATCTTACTTGAAAATTTGCTCTTCTTTTTTAATTCATAATAATGCAGGTAATTTAGATTCTTGAAGTATGGTTAGATTATAAATATTTAAAGGAATAAAAGAAGGTAATAAAAAGAAAATTAATTTATGATTTTTGTTTCTGTACTACATTTGAGGAAATTAGTAACACATGCAGTTAAATTCTTATCGAAAATTATTAGTTTTTTCTATGTCGTATGAATTAATTACACACAAATTAAAAAAAAATTTCATTAAATATGTAAAAACGCTGTAAGACCATAATTTAAAACCTCTATTATTCTTAAAATCATTCGGTTATTTGAAATAAAATCCAAAATCACAACGGTAAACAAATGGTGTTTTTTATCACCTTATTTCATACAATTAAAATTATAGGACACAGTTTTATTCATATTTACTGAAAATATTATTTTTTATTAAATTGTTAGATTCAAATTAAAAAAGGAATTTAATTAAGTCACAACCATTAAAATGTTTAATAGAAATTTTAAGTAGAAAGTAAATAATTCTAAAATTTATTTGATAAAGATAAATCAATTAGAGTCCTTTGAAATTCTCATCTTATTTTATCAGAGCCAGAATATAATTTAAATCTTTTATAAAAATATATTTATTCTTCTTTAACATAATATGAGTTTCTCACTCTGTTCTTCGAATATAATTTTCAATATATTCAGATACATATATTATCGAAATAGAATTGACATCAGATATATATATATATATATATATATATATATATATATATATATATATATTCCAAATATAATATTGAATACATACAAACACTGAAAAGCTTTTTCAAATTTATCTTAAAAACTTATTAAAGGGATAGCAAACTGTTTTAATTTCAAGCTTACTGCTTATTTTACATTCAATGAGTTAAATTTTCTTAATGTCAATTATTATATATACATATACAAACATAGTTTGTTAAAAAATACAAATACGAATGCAATTAATAAAGCTTTAGTTGGCATTAAAGTTTCAAAAATAATTTAATCTTGTGAATCAAGTTACCACGGTATTTAATTTTAAAGAAATCCTTTAAAAATAGGCAAGATTCTCACACAAAGAATCATATCTTCCTTTTAAACTTCGTAACTAATTGTAGGAAACAATGTAATTAGCAGTAGGCAAGTAATTAAGCACTAAATTCTTCCGAATCTCATTAGAACCAAACTATATACATTTTCCCAAATTAAACGTAAATGCAGAAATAGCTTTTCCTTTTGGCTAAATGTTCCTTTAAAGGTTTAGTTTCATTAATTTTCTTCCACGGGATGAAATTTCAGACACTGTAACAGATATTCTGAATTAATATTAGGCACCAATTTGTTTTCCATTAATTTGATAAAGAAAATCTAATTCGTTCTAAGACAGATTAAGAACTTAATGTATCTATGAAAATTCATCAATGTTAGGGAATATCAATATTTGTCTTTAAATATTTAATGTATTCAACGTTATTTTGCTTAGAAATGTCTTTCATTAATCAATTTTGATAGTAGAAAAACTGTCATCTGTAAAGATGTAATCAATTGTGATTAAAAATCGACAGTAAGCAGTGAACGTTGAGTTCTGATAAAAGATTGTAACTAGTGCTGTATATTTGGAACTTTGGATAATTCCATGTTTTACAAACTAAAATTGAAAGATAATTTTATTTGACTTTTCTCCTCTGTTTCACCTTATTTATTTTATGTTCCTATTTTATAATATAATTTTATATTAATTTTAACAAATTTCTTGAAAACAAGTATTTTTAGATAAATTTATAGAATTTCATACTTAGTGAAAATACTTAAACAATAAAGAAAAGAAAATTTATATTTTATGAAACTAAAATAAGGTGGATAAAATCTTTTTTAACTAAAATACAAACTATTTAATGATTAACTTTTTATGGATTTGTAATTAGTAAAAACGCTATCGAGAAATTCATAATTAAAATAAAAGCAATAAGTTCCTCTCTTAGGCAATTAGGAGTAACATAGATAAAAAAAATTCCATATTCTATTGAATGTAATATTTATTAAAATATTTAATCAAAATATATTTTACAATGTATTCCTATACATAGAAGTTTATCTATTTTTTTCTGGTTTATACGTGCTAATTTGTATATAGTTACTTAAATGTTAATAACATTTGAACAAAATTATATTTTCTGCTTAATGTCTAGAAATTGATTTAAATATAACTATTTTATCAGAAATCTAGTGGCAGGAACAATATTGTTTCCAGAAGAATAATCAACAATATGTTGAATTTCGAATCGTGAGTTCTGCGTCTCTTTATTTGATGAAACTTATTTGTTTTGTCTTTATGTATAATTTTGCAGCTCTTGCTATGTATGGTATTGAAGATAATGAAATAATTGATTTTCAGAGTTAGCATGCCGTTGTTTTGTGTTCCAAGAAAGGTTAAAAATAGTTTTATTAAACTTAATTATATTTTAAAATTGTAATATGTTTCTCATTATAACAAAACAAAATAAGAGATTTTTAAATAAATTCTATCTAGATACCTCATAAGACTTAATATAATAATATATACTCTTAATATAGTAAGTTAAAAGTTTAGTTCTACATCTAGACAAAACATAATTTTTCCTGGATTAAAAAAATGCGTATATGTTCATTCATATCCATCTTGTATGTTTTGCATATTTACTTTTCCTATTTGATACATTAAATTAAGATAAATATATGTCAATGATAAAATTTATTTTACTGCTAATTACTATTCTTTACAAATAAAAAATTAAGGCAGTTCCAAAGATATCAGAGTTAATGAAATCGTATCTTACCACTAGAACAGCGTATAAGGTCATTTTGACTCAAAAGCAATTTTGTTTTCCATTTTGTCTAAAAGTTACTAACGGATTTTAAAAAAAAATTGACTTTTCCGATTTTTATATCAACAATAAACTGTGTAAATATGATACATTAAATATTTATCATTGTTTTTTTAATATTTATACCTAAAGCTGCGGAATAGGTCCTTTTGTGACCCCACTATAATCACAAGTACTAAATTTGCAATTAGCTTATCATGGAATGGGAAAAGCTTTTTCATTCCTCTTTCCAATTCCCAGATGTATGAAAAACATTTTTTCAAGGTCAGTAGACAGTTACTTCTGACCTTTAAGCAGCTGAGAATTTTATCGCAGTAGTAGTAGCCAGAGTTGCAGACCTCCCCCTGGCCCACCTGTTATCATTCCATTTGGGAAAAATGTCTCAGATTAGCGTATTCAAGGAATGTTTTCTCTCCAATGTTTTTTTGTTTTGGCGTATCGAATGCAATAATATCGTTGACAATGCGGTAGTCTAATGGGCGCACATCTGGTTCTTTATGACTGTACAAGTGGTTGTTCTCCTTAACCATGTTTTGTAGATAGTTTTAATGTACCAGTCTGTTTGATTTTTTAATCACTAGAATATATGGGCAATTATCAAAATGAATTCGAAAACGATAAAGATGAAAAAAAATGTGCCTCCAGATGAAGAAAATGTTTTATTGGATGGAGATATCGTATCTAATTTTCCAATACAATGTACTAGCAAAAAAGTATTTCTGGGAAGATGAAACAATGTGTAAATAAACGTAAAATATAATAAAATTCAAATCAATGATATAAATTCTGGAACATTTGTTACAAATGATGGAACTTGTTGGGAAACTATCACCTCTGAAAATTGTATACGTAGATCAAGAATTGCTGAATAGAATATTTTCAAAGAAAAGTGTACTATATATGCAAATCAAAATATAGAAAATGGCTGTGGAAATAGTTCATGAAGGCTACTGACACTATGCTTCGTCTTATCAAAAATTGAGCAAAGGAAGAAGCTCACCGGCAATTGAAAAAAAATTAATGGTTAACAATTTTAGGCAAACTAGATGCTTTTATATCAATTTTAAGTGATGGAGGTATATGCAGTGCAAATAATTTATCTAGTGCTTGATAGTTTATGGTATGCTGTTTGGGACCAGCTTTTTTTCCGCGATACTATGCAATTTTTGCAATTCTAAAAAATAAACTGTACGATCTGAAGTTTTAAACAGACAAATTATTTTCTATTTTTGAAATTTAGAAGAAATTTATTGAAAATTTGATAACTTGCTATAAACCAGGACCATAAATAACTATTGATAAACATCTGTTTCCGTCTAGAACCAAATGTCGCTTCTTGCAATATGTGCCAATTAAACCACATAAATCTGGTATCAAGTTCTGGTTTGCCCCTGATGTTCATAGTAAATACGTGCTCAAAGGTTTTCCATATTAGGGGGAATATGAGGAACTTCCTAAAAACCTGTCTCTCTCAAAATACTTCGTTTGATAGAATCTTTGGAAAATAAAAGAAATATCCCTACAGAAATGTTTTTCACTACACTAAATTTGTCTCAAATTTTGAAAACGAAGACATTAGTTTAACTGAAACGATGAAACAAACTCAGAATAAAGTGGCTGAATGTGTGAAAAAAGTAAAAATTTCGTTATACAGCATGACGAATATATTCTTTTAACAGTTTATCAGAGAAAAGCCAGCAAAATGTCTTATTATTGAGCTCCATTCATCCCACAGTTGATATCGTCAATAATCACTCAAAAAGCTTCCAGAAACAATATCATTATATAAATCAACAAAATTTAGTGTCGAAATTGCCGACCAAATGGCTCGGAAATATTCTGTAAAGGAATAACCAAGCAGGTGGCTAGTAGATGTATTCTACAATATTGTAGATATTAAATTCATGGATTTCATAAAAGAATTTACTAGAGTAAATTTTTATATGTGAAATTGTATTTAAAATTAGAAATTTTAGAAAACGAATTAAGTTTTTACGAGATTGTTGTCGAAGATATTCTCTCCTCTCGTAAATTTTTTCAAGAGATCTTCAACTCACACACACGCACACACATTGTAGAGTTGAGTAGTGCTTATACTCACAAAATGTGATACTACTGAAGTATCTCCTTAGATGCCATAAAGGGTTCATTGTGAAAAACGTTTAAGAGTAGAAACAAAAATGTAGACAAAATTAAATAAAAAGAACACAAACAAACAAAATTAAATAAAAAGAAGTTGCCCAAAATGTGCATGAATTGTGTAAGAAATTTCGCCTTTTAAGAGACTAAATATTTCTAATAAAGTTGTCCGTATATTTTACTAACTGAATACAGTACTCCAAATAGTAATATCTTATTATTTTTATCACTTTATATAACAATTTAATGTTAAGAAATAATAAATGTCATTGCCAAATAACTATAGCGTATTTTTATCTTAACAATTTAGGGTTTCATTAGATTCCAACTCGAATTTTCGTGCCTTGGGTTTAATTCGACCTCGCCAGCGGTTTCTGTACACCGATGCTTTCGCTGTTCTAGTGTTAAAATAATTTTTCAAATAAAAGTATTATAAGTTATTTATGCTAGCATCTAATTATTTCATGTTATCATTCTTCTAAGAAATATTTCATTTATCTTAATGAAGAAAGATATATATATCTTATTAATCAATCTGTTGTAAAAAAGTGAATAAATAAAAATTTAATTACTATTTCTTAAAACAGTAATTACAAATAGCTTATTTGCAAAA
>JAPDSC010072348.1:209862-247543 GCA_026290005.1 Latrodectus geometricus | reverse complement strand
AAAAAAAAAAAAAAAAAAAAAAAAAAACGGAAAATTTTCCAAAAGATGGTCGCCAGCATTGTTTCTGAAAAGGAACTGGTACAACCCCTGAATCAGCTATCGGCGAGTAGCGATCTCGAGAAGAAGTTTTATAAATAATTTTTTTAAAATTTTTCTAATTCAAAAATCGAAAATCGGGCTTCGAGGTCTGGTGGCCAGCCCCATCTTAGCGAGAAAAAAAGGCGCCAAAAACAGGTATTTTGCTTGGCGAGAAAAAAGTCGCCAAATATCTGATTTGGGGGGAGTATATCAAAGTAGTTCCCATTGCAAAAATTAAGAAAAACAATAAAATCTCTTGGCTCAGATTTACTGTACGGTCGCTCTTGGCGTGATTTTCCAAAGTTGGCGATAAATAACATTTTCTGACAATCCAACCAATTCTGATTAATCGCAGATGAAGGATTCCTGCCAATAAAAAATGGGAGATTTTGACATACTGGGAACCAACCAATGAAAAATGGAATATTTTACTTATTTTCATACTTCACTTGTGCAGATTGGCGAGGTTGGCAAGATTTTTGGCGATTTTTTAAAAAATCGCCAAGAGCGACCGTACAGTAAATTTTTACCAATCTCTTTTTTTCCCCCCCCCCTTTGGTTGCTATGTTAAACCGTGTCCGTTGTGATGGCTTACATGGTATTTATTTTGATAAATCAAATCGAATCGACAAATTTGAAGTCTTCGGCATTTGTAATTCGAATGTTGAGTATAATACTTCACTTATTGTGGTTTTGGTGATAGAAAGATTTCAGATTTTCGTTTTTCATTTTTATTCTAATTCAAATAAAAAAAAGTTTGATTCCTTGTAGATTTTCTTAATAACTTTGCTTAAGGAATCAAGTATTTTTGTTCATTTTCTATATTTATTTAGTTTAATGATTTTAATTAGAAATATTTTATATAAATTAAAATTAGATGTAAGTTTGATTTCCTAACGATTTCTTATTAAAAAGTTTAAGTGTATCTAATTAATTCTTCAAAGTTTTTATTTGCTTTCAAGAATTTGAGAAAACTTGAATGATAAATAAACTGCTATTCGTTTGTGCTAAAAGGAATAATAATTAGAATTTTCTGAAGAATGTATTGAGTCAATAATATAGTATGAAAATGGGTACTTCTTCATTTCACCGGTGCAAGTTATAAAGTCGCCAAATGGCATTACTATGCGTAACAAAAAATCACAAAATTTCTGCTTTTTCCATCATTAACTTTCTGTTTTTTCCAAACATTTTAAATAAAAAAAAATATTTTTACAAAATAAAATTTTCAATTAACATTAAATGAATTAAATTAATGGTACAATCCTAGGAGACAGGATTCAATTTGTCACCAAAGGTCCCATACCTTTGGTGACAAACGGGAAAAAAAAGCGTCCAGGCAGAACGAAATGGCAAAATAAGAATTCTAGAAATCGTTACGTTTATCGTATCTAGTGTATCAAAGTAGGATTACCAAGAATGACAAAATTTATAACCAACTAAAATTATTCATGCCAAGGACCTAAAGCACATTTTAACCTAAGATTCAAAACACTGATGACAATTTTTCGACATAATGCAAATGAATATCTAGATCCGTTGTAGAAAAAGTCCTTAATAGGTGAAAATGCGCTTTAGGTCCCCTACTTGGCGCGTTTTCAAAATCGCCGATGCCATGGCGAAAATTCTACGGCTATTTCAAAGTGAAACTTAATTAGCGACCAATGAAAAGACTAAAACAAAAGGATAATTAATGAGCATGAGTGAAAAATCGCATCAAATTCGCGAGTTGGTGAAGTAGGGGAACTAAAGTGCAATTTAACCAACAAAAGAATATGGAATTAATTTTATAATACACACATACACAATCAGCCAGTTTAACAATATAAAATTCCAAACACGAAAAACAAAAAGCATCATACTTATAACTTAAAAGGGATAAAAAGAAATTATTGGCTGTATCCCAGTGTACGGTGCGCTATTTTTATACAATTAATATAATTATAGAATATACAATTAATATCATTATATAATATAAAATTATATTATTTTATACAAATAATATAATTTTATACATTATTATATACAATTAATTATAATTGTATATATGATTACCGTTGTATATATGCGTACCGTATAAGGAGCGTACCGTTCACTGGGAATTAACCGAAATTATTAAAGGCGGAAAAAATTATAAGGGTAAGTAAAGTCCAAATTTTAAAATGCAAAATTAAGATTTCATCTTGATTATTATAAGTTATTCTCTAAAACATAAATAATAACATTTTATCACTCACTTATAATTTTGGCTTCATTTTTTTTTTTTTTTATTCTTCCATAAAAGCTGATCTTCTACTTTGTAGGTGGAGTTTTTTCTTCCCCAGGTTTCTTTTCTCCTGGTTTTCCTCCTTTATCATCAGGCTGTCCGGGTTTTTTTCTCACCAGGTTTTTCTTCAGGCTTTTTAGGATCCATTTCTTCTTCCACGGGAATTAAATACTCAAATGAAAATATGTGATGAATTTTTCGCTTTAAGTAAACTATGCAGTAACGCAGCTTATCAAATCAAAATTAGAATGTGAAATTCTGCAAATTGTCTCACTTCACTCGCGTATCATATCCACGTAGCACCTTCTCACGTGGATGTTCAAACCAGCCTTTACAGTTTTAAATAACTGTAACAATTTTTACTTCTGGAAACGTCTAGAAATTTCTGTAAAGTTTGGAATAGAGGGCGCTAGTTTCTCAGTTAATAGGAAAATGGTTCCTATCATAACTTACCGCTGTTGTACTTCTTACATGTTTATATTATTGCAGACTAATACAATAATATTCCATGTTTCAAAATTTATGTCGGATTTAATATTGATAGCAATCAAAACATAAATTTATATTCAATGAAACTTACTACGTTATAGATCAACTTCGATTCAAATTAAAGTTATTTCATATTGTAAGTGCGAATGATGAAAATTTTCCGAATTTCAGTAAAAGAAATCATTATAATCATAGAGGTTGCCTTTGACTAAATTTTTAGTCAAAAAGGGAATAGTTATCCGAATTCAGCGACATTAAATGAATGAAACTTTTATTTCTTTTTTTCCAGTTAATAACAATCATGTAAAAATAGGGGAAATGGCGGCATTTTTAAACAACCAAGCTAACAACATTCAAATTAGGAATATACTTTATGGTGCCTCTTTGATTCTCGCAAAGTTGTAATCGCGATTGATCGCCAAGCCGGGCAAACCCCAATCATATTCCGATAGCAACAGGGGAATTCATTGTCTGTGCCAACAAAAATCGCCAATAAAAGCGATAGCCAAACAAAAATCGCCATGTTTGCCAAGGGGCCACCTTAAAGTATAGTTTTACCATAATTTGACATTGGTAACGAACAAATTTCAAATGGACAGACAGACAGACACATTACACTTGCTTTTATTATCTATCTATAACCCCGGAATCAGCTATCGGCGAGCAGCGATCTCGAGAAGAAGTTTTTTAAATAATAATAATTTTTTTAAAATTTTTCTAATTCAAAATTCGAAAATCGGGCTTCGAGGTCTGGTGGCCAGCCCCCTTGTGCTTCCGTGTAAAAAATTCCAGGTCCCTGCGTGCGATAGATTTGGCTGGAGAGCTCGGTCAGACGGACAGACACATTACACTTGCTTTTATTAATATAGATAAGCAAATATTATAGGCTCGTTGTATTTAATAGGATTGAAGATTTTGGAAGTTATGTCTTTACAATATGAAATGACTTATTTATGTAAGGAAACATATTTTACAGTCTATTTATTTTCCTTTTAAAAAATAAGATAATTCATATTTGTTTTATCATAGCTCATGTGTTGAAATACTAATCATTCACATCAGTAAGCATATAGAATGTCTCATGATTATTTTTCCTCATAGTCAAGTGCTTCTATAGACAATAAGATATCAAACAAAGTTAAACAGAAGAATGAAAGCTTTTGTTAGAATTATAATCTAAGTGAATTTATATAATGTTTACAAACTTAAAATAGTATCGAATTCTTCATAAAATGTCAAATCACTGAAATATGCTCAAGCAAATCGCAAGGCTAATGAAGTTATTAACGAATAGAAATTATTTCTAATTTCTAATAATAAATGAATCAGTTATTTCTACATTTTTATGAAATGTAAGGAACTTTTGTTCGAACTATTTTAATGAAAATATATTGGTGAACAATAATATATGGTAAAATAAATTTAAATGATGTGAGCATTTCAGAAAAAAAAATACTAATAACTAAATATTATAAGATATTTCTCCTTTTATCACTTCATTTTTGTCACTATTATTAAATGTAATTAAAAATGAAAAATAAAGCTAGTAGTAAATCTAATATTTATCAGTTACTTATAGGAAAAATACTGCCATTTAATGATTGAGAACCATTATTTACAGCATCCATTTTTATATAAGAAATTATTTCCGAAGAATTCAGAAGAATATATAATTATTGGGCTTACAATGGTTAAAAGTATTAGACATCGCTATAAATATCTAATTGATACAGTTACATTTAATAATTCTTTCATTATTATTACATGCAGAAAATTAAAAATTATTGCAATCAGTAAAAATTTTAAAATCTCAAAGCTTACGTTTACTTTAAATTTAAATAACTTTCCATTTATTTAACAAAGCATCTATATTAAATTTAATGCATGAAATGAAATAGCAATATAAATAAAATTTAAGAAATTTAAAGAAAATATGTGTGTGATAAAAATTGTGCTGAACAAAATGAAGTATGCTAAAATTTGTTTCAAGAAAATCTGCAATATTTATTTCGTAGTTTTATAATTTCTTATTTGTATATGTGAAATTATATTGCACTGAATGTTATTAGAATGACTATACGTACCCATAATTTATTTAATGCTAATAATTTACTTAGTTTTGTTACCATTCTTGTATGGAAGCCAGTTTGTTGTACCTTTTGCTGTCTATAATTTGTGATTCCTTTGATGTTTCACTCATTCATCAACACTTTTCTTCTTATTGAAATAACCAGCAGAAGGGTTAAGATGATGGTAGATTAGTAAAATGTACGTAAAAATTAGGGAGTTACATGAAATTAAAGATAGCTTCCATAAATTTTACGTATATTTTACTTGTTCATGGTGACCTATTTAATAGAAAAGGGCATTTAAATATTAGTGATGTATTTTATCATGTTTATATTTCAAAGCATATGAAAATTATTCTTACAAGGAGATTATAATTAAATGTAATATTAAATATCATTTAATTTTGAAATAATCACTAACAATGTAAATGATTTAACTTATAAATGAAAACTCATGTTGAAAATCGTTAAAATAATGATTTAAAATTTAAGTTTATAAAATATTATTCATTACATATTCCTGAAATGTTAATTGATTATCAGCACTCTAGTAATTATTTCAAATATTCATGGGTTTAATTTCTAAATACAGTAATAACACTCAAAGTAATTTGGCCAGTTTAAGGGTCCAAGTCAAAGCACACATTATTTGTTAAAAGTGACCTTAAATTGAAAAGATATGTATTTACGCTAATTATCTTCCTTATAGTTTATTTTAGAAAATATTCTCATAAAAAATATAGCAATAAAATTAGGATAAATATTACGAAAAGGTTTGATGTAGCAAAGGTTACCCCTTAATTTGGCAAAATAATTGGCGATAAATATTGCCAATAAAATGTTTTTTCTAGTATCCTTGATATTTTCAGCATTTTAACTTAAGTATTTTTGAGATTGCCATTTAGGCGTCCAAAAAATCGCCAAAATAATCAAGTAGGTAAACATTTACCCCAAAAAAATATGCCATAAATAAACTGAAAAATAAAACATGACAAATTAAATATGAGATTTGTAGCAATTATGACCTTTAAATATAAATTTCAATATTTAAATCACTTATTTATCAAATATATAATTACAATTTTGACTCCATGAAGATATGACTCAAACCACAAGCGATCTAGGATTGTACAAGGTTAGATGCCTAAATTAGCTCTGTTTGTTTGAATTAGGACTGGAAGTATACGGAGAAGTAGATTAAGATATAATATTGGTATTTTTTTACTATATTTTTTATAATTATATATTGCTCAAATATACATTGCGATATAATCAACGCTCTGTCATCTAGATTGCCTCATCCAACCCTGTTTACTTTCGTCAACATCAATTTCACAAAAAGTGTTGTCTTACGTAACCAAAGTAATAGCAGTTCATGTTGACAATGATTAAATCCCTTTAAGAGGGAAATATTTTTATATTTTTGTCAAAATCGATAGCTCTGGAAGGGTATGATTAATATCTTCCATAAGGTGTTCACATGTTCATTGAACACTCATACCTGTGTCTGTAATAACTGGTATATTATTTATAAGATGGTTTAATTGAAAATTAAGAAAAGGCACAAATTAATATTTATAAATAAGTTATAAGGAAAATCGAAAGTAATTTTACTTTCAATTTAATCCATTGTCTTTTTAAAAGCAGTCTTAAAATATAAATATAATAAAGTGCGTGTATGCACGTCTCCTGCTAAACATCCTTCACATGACTATTACAGTATTTTAACAAGATATAAAATGATTTACTAATCAAAAAATATGTATAAAGTACAAAATGATAATTAACAATATTACGTTGACATAAAATGCCTTTAGATCAAGAGCCTTTAGTCATAATAAAGCTGAAATATTTGAAATAGTTTTTTAACCTAACATTTAAAATATCTGAATTTTCATCAATATTTATGCTCAAAATATTTTAAATTATGTAAATGAATTCCCATACTGTACACACACAAACAAATATATAAAAAAACAAACACAGTATATAATTAAAATAATTTTAAATTAACATTATTAATAAGGCTCAGAAATACATACCAATATTTATTATATAATAAAGGGTATAAAATATTTAAATACAATTATAATAATTTTATTGATACAAATATTGTCAAATAAAACATTTTAACAATGAATTCATTGGAATCTTTTTGGTACGAGAATGTAGTACATCGAAATATTCAAAATGAAGCAAAGCATAAAGTATTCAATTAAAATTTTAACTGTAACATATTAAACAAAAATACCGAAGTTTCTCTTGTCATTGATGATTAGCACATTTCTTACCATTAAATATTGAAAAATTAAATGCTTAAATTCTTAATAAATTTATACGCTTTTATAGAAATAATAAGATCTCAATAATTTAATATTCAACATTGTGAATACCAAGCAACCATATTTTCTATCTGAAGAAAAGAACTATCATTTATAATTTGTTAATTTGATAATTAATTAAGTAGTTAATTAAAAATCCGATTAGAATATACACTTTATGACATTTGTACAGTTACTTTCATATATATGGTTAACAATTTACTTGACAATAAATTCCAATTATTTCTAGATGAATATCTAGACATGTGAGCAATTATCTATATAGTACATTTTTGTCCACTTTTCCTTTAAGCTTTTGATTATAAACAACATAAACTACAAATGAACATCAATTTAAGTTACAAAAAATGGGCAAAAAGATCTAACTCATATCTTATTTTCCAATTATCATTTTGGAATACTTTTCAAAGCACTGAAATGAATTTAATATTGGAAAAATATTTATTGTAAAAGTTTGTAAGAAAAAACTAAATTATTATTGACATGATCCGCTTTATTTATTATGGTTCTCTTAAATTATTACTTTTTTCTCAAATATTTGAAATTATAGCCTTGCTGTTAAAATATTCAGTCCTTTAATTATTAATTTTGTTGGGAATTTGAACACATAATGAATGAGAAACTGAGGGAATGATAATTAAACTTCTTCCTCATTTTAGATATTTATTTTTAAGTAAAATTAAAAAAAAATATTTTCAGTAATTTGTTTTTTTCTTTATTCACAATATGAATATAATTAATTTACTCACTGTATAATTAAATGGCTTGAGTTCTATGATATATATATATATATATATATATATATATATATATATATATCTGCAAATTGCAACCAAAAGAAAAAACATTTACTCTATAAATTAATTAATTTTGTGTATGCCATTGTAATAATCATTTTATTTTTATTTTAATATTTTCTTTTGTAGTACAGTAGTTTTCCGTCCCCTCAAAAGGATATTCCCTTTAATTTTATGGCAAAGTTATAAATATTAAATTTTATTCAATTGTCAAAGCACATATAATCGTATCTTGAATAAAGTGTCTATATTTAAAGAAAATTAAAGACTGATAATTTGTAATTAGCTTTCATCAAAAATATTATTTGAAAACAAGATTTGCTATAAAATAATGAGCAAGTAAAAATGTAAATTGTTTTTTTTCATATAAATATATTTAAGGCAGAAAATGTTTACTGAAAATAATATAAATATTTTAAGAATAGAGAAATACTTACGTGGTATTTGATTATAATAAGATATTCTCTTACATATATCTTCAATGAAGAGGGACCAGTCTCTGAGAAGAAACCTCAGTTTATTCTATTTCGTTTTAAAGCTAAAATACATTTCTTTCTTCAAGAAATAGTATATCCATATCTATTCATAGGCAAATCATTCACTTTGCAAATTTTATTTTATTGTATGATTGAAAATCATGGAAGAAATTCTACAACCTAGATAAAACTCTTCCACTTGAATAAAATGATGTGCCATTTTTTAATAGTAAAGACGAGGAGTTCGATATCATCTAAAAGATCTTTATTTGCTGGTAAACTGTTCTTTATAACCTTCTATTTAAATCTAAATAAGAAGAGAATAAATTATTGAATGTTCTAGAAACATGTTAAATATACTGTTTTGAGTTGAAACAGTTGGTAAGACATATTTGCCTATTGGCAAATATACTACACTATCAAACAGATGGAAATTGATAACTTATGTCTCATTTCAAATATTTTGTTTTTAATGACTTTTGTAATCACATAAAGAACTTGTTTAATATTTTTGGACATTACAGTGTTTGATAAACAAATATTATCAATGTGTGTGTTTACGGTGTAAGCGTATACTTACTTCAAATATACTTATACAAAAATATATCTATTTTGTACTTCCCAGAAATATCTTTATTTATTAGAATAGAAATAAATTCTGGTTTATTGTTAGGTTTTTTTTATCAAATAGATATTTAATTTAGGACATGATTTTCAAGGACATTGTGAATCCGATATTATATTCGATAAAACAAGTTTATAAAACTCTACCTAAAATGTAGACTTATATAATAAATAAATAGTTGAAGTAAGTTTTGGATTGACTGTAAATTTAGATATTTATATTGCTTTCTTTGTCAGTTACAAAAGTCATTTAAATATATAGACTAGGTCATTTTTATGACTATCGTTGATTAAATATTTACAGAAAATAAATAGAAAAAAAATACAGAAAATTCGTTAATTCTTAAGCATTTGTAATGAGATAAACTCGGATTTGACCACTTATATAGTAAAAATTATATAGTTGGAATACATTTAAAATAGATTGTAAAATTAGATTCCACTAAATTTTTACATTTACTATCTATTACATACAAGAATTATTTAAACAGACTGCGTAATTTTAAGATTGTCGATGATTAAGTACTAAAAAAATAAGAAGAAAATTTAATAAGGAACATAGATAATTAATCAATTTCGAAGTATGGCTAACTGGTTAAATTTAGGTTACCTCTCCACCTGACGAAAAATGTTGTGATTGGTTTATTTTTTTTAATCAAATGTTATATTCGTTTGTACTTATTAAATAACAGCTGATGGAAGCATATGGCTTTCATCAAGAACTTATCACAGCATACGCGCACAGTATTAAGTTAAAGTATTTCAACGTAAGCATATGATATTATCGCAACTTAGCGAATGCTATCGCTTAATCAGGAATAAAAATCAGTTGTCTTTTATTAATAATCTTGATACAAAGTCATATGAAAATGTTATTAAGTGAAATTTTGAAAAAATATGAAGTTATTTACATTTCGAATTATTTAAACCAAAAATATATCAAATAATAGTGTTAAAATTTACAATTTATAATTTTAGGGTAAGATTAATGATCCAAAGTACCATTAATTTCTCCAAAGGTAAACTATAAGTGTAAACAAATAAATCTCTTTTAAACTGAATTCCTTATGGAACATGTATGATAGTTATTGTGTCACTATTTAAGCTAAACTATATTCTTTTAATACGAATACAAATAAAGTACATTAAAAACTCAACTTTCTTTCTTGAAGTACTAATGAGAAATATTTTAAAATATAACATCACAATAAATAAGAAAACACAGAACTTACATTTTTCTTATGATTATTTAAGTTTTTTTTTATTTTCTATGGTAACTATTTAATTTTATTAATATTATTGGTCTCTGAAATACTTATTTCTCTTACGTAAAGTGCAAAACTTTTCAAACAACATAATAATTCTGAATAATTTTTAAATATTTTTTTTAAAAATTCTAAAATATTCAATAATTGCTTTAAGCATTATCTAATTTTATATGAATAAAATATTATTTCTCTATTTATCTCTTTCATATTTACGTAATGATAGTAATACTATTACTCATAAAAGTATATAACAGATATATATAAATGTAGGCTATTAAATAATGATGTAGTGAAGAATTGAATTTGCTAATACTAATGTATAAATAAATATTTCAGTCGTTTTAAATATGTAATCCGGTCACTTGTTTACGCAAAACACTATAATTTTGTCATGAAATTTCTTATTATTACGCAACATAGATGATTCATTGACATTCATAATTTAAAAGACATTTCAAAAGTGGTTAATTCATTATTTGAAAAAATTTAAATTGATAGATTATTATATAATTGAAAGATAACATTAAGTAAATTTTCTTAAATACAGTTTTTTTTTTAATAAATCTTCAAAATGCTTATAAAGGAAATTCAAAACATTATTAAATATTTATATTTGAACTAATTTTTTGAAAATCTTTCAGATTCTTCAACAATGAAATTTTTAGTTCCCTTGATTTTTTGCTTTTGCCTTATAACTGTCATGGGACAACAAACAGTTTGCCAGCAGAAGAGAGATGAAGAGTTAGAAAAATGTAAGGAATATTTCTTTAAAAACATATTTTAGAATATAAAAATATTATAGTATGAAAAAAACGAAGAATAATTTCATGAGTTTCCTGAGTTAAAAATAATGATAGGATAACTCTGCTAAAATTTTGTTATTTGATTTATTTTACACAATTTTTTTTATATTTTTAACAAAATTTTAATAATATTAAAATAATAATAAATATTAAAAATTTTGAACAAATTTGAAAAAAAAAAGTATTTTGAAGTAATACCGAATGTCATAAATGTCATTGTGAATAAGTTTTAGTATTGTTTGTCGATTTTAAAATGTAGGAAATATATTGTAGTTCTTAAAGAAGATGCTTTTTATATTGCTTGATAATCTAATTGACAAAAATGGGCTTATCACAAGTGGACCCTATCAAAACGGTTATCAATTAACCCAGGGAGATGATATAAAGATTTTGGGATTGTATTTAATTGAAAAATTATAAACTTTAAGAAATGCTTTCTGAAATTGCTGCTCACCGACTTTGAGCAATAACAGTTTAGAGTTCATTTTGACTGTATAATATTTGATAATTTTTTTTGTTCAACATGGAAGACTATATTTATTACTGGGCAGACATGTGTAAGGATATCATTGGGGTATGTTTAATAAATGATTGATAAATAATTATTTATGTTAATCCTGAAGTTAATTAATAATAAATTTCTATATTTCTCTTCTAATATAAGCCTAGATTCACTTTGGAAAATAAAAAATGGATTGTTTTGCTATGAAAAAAAAATTCAAATGTAATGAAAGTTATGCAAGCTTTAATATAGACATAAAATCGTTGTATGACTGGAAAATGTTTGAACAAACTCTGATACCTATGTGCTACCTAAAGAAATGTTGGTTGTAGAAAGATATATAAAATTAAGTATATATACTATATTCATATATTAATACTATTTATGTGCGCTGAAATGTACGGCGGAAATTAATGATTCCTTTACTCTTATTTTAAATTTAGGAATCAAAGATTAATTAAGGTTGCTTATGAGGTTACGATTGTTAAGTAATGGTCATTTTGAGCGTAAGATTCATAAAAATATTTCCAATTAAATCTCGTCAAAAATCTTTGGCGTCATTGATATTCTTTGGTGTATTGAAGATAGGTGTCTAGCTCAATTCTTTCTATGAAATCTATAAAATATACTATTAATAAAGCTAATTTTTAATTGAAAATATGTTTTTATAACATTCAGGTAAAGGTTTTAATCATCCTTTTACCTTCATTTTCTAACAATATGTTTCAGCTATTGTCTTTCGTTCATTTCAGTTAAATTTTTATTGTTACTTCTTTACTGCAATTCCTATATGTTAGCTTACCATTGTTTGATAGTAAGTTAACTAAAATTTGGTTATTTAATTTTTTATAATTGATAATAAGGTTTTAGTATAAATTAATTATGTGTGTGTGCACCTACACATTTCCTTGTATCTAGGCTAATGTTAATCTCTACAAATTTTGAGGTAGCTTTTGTTGGAAGAAATGTGAGGATAAATCAGAAGACCCCCATCACCTGAAGTATCACTTCTCTTAGAGGGTAGTGAGACCACCACCTAATTAAAGTTCCCTATGGACTTTTAGTGAGTAGGGCAAATATTTCTAGCAAGATCAAAATTTGAACATTTTCGATAATAAGAAACTATACCCTAACCAACTAGACCACCACGTCTTTTATCTCAAAATGTTCTCGCCAACCATCAAATTTTTTAAAGTTCTTAATCAAATATCTATATTTTGCAACAACAAAACTCTAATAAAAATTGTTATTGCATTTACAGAAATAAAATAAACTTTATAATTCTTATATTTTTATTCGGTATAATTTATGAGTGGTACAAATCTAAATAAAGAACATATTAAATTCTTATTTACACTGAATTCATTTTCCAGCCCGAAATGGATTAATCGGTAATTTTGTCCCGACTTGTGATGCTGACGGGAATTACAGTCAAGTACAGTGCTATGCCTCCACTGGATTTTGTTGGTGTTCGGACAAGAATGGCAACAAAGTGTCCGAATCCGTCCGAGGAAGACCAAACTGTTGAGAATCTTCTCTCGTATTTTATTTCAAAGAATAAAAGTAACTGTCCAAAAATTGTAATTTGTTTTCTTAAATAAATTTCATTGCCACACAACTTCAATCTATCAATAATTCCCCTAATTACTGTTGTTCCAAACTTTTAAAATTCATTTTTATGACATAACTTATCGTAAGTAAATTGTAAAGAAGGGTTACACAAATAGAATTATAATTTGAGACCTAGACATAAAAATTTAAAGGGCAGTGAACTTTTTAGCATAATTATCTTCTAAAATACATCTAAAAGTTCCCATAAATGAATTAGAATGAAAAGTTGTTAAAAATTATAAAAAATATAGTTAGAAAAAGCACTACATTTTACTATATAGTGAAGATTTAAAGAACATAATTTTTATTATTAATCTCAGCTAAGAGATGTGTAGGAAATTAAAACATATTCATTCAAAATAAGTACATTTGTATAAATATTTTTATTAGCAAATCTCAATATAGAATTTCAAGTAATATTATGTAAATATTTCTCAAAACAAAAATTAAATTTTCCTAGAAAAAACATTGTTTTCTTGCAATGCTAAATTAATTAGATTGCATAAGAAAATTTGGATTTAGTTAAGTGTTAATTAGTTTTTCATTACATTATTTAGCATCAGAAGTTTTAATTTTTTTTTAAATTTTTTTATGTACTTTTATACATTATAAAAATACATTAAAAATGCTTATTTTAAATTAAAATTTTTCAATGTACTTATATAAACCTACAGAAGGCAACTTTTGTTCAATTTGAATGATTTCATTCAAAGGAATATAGGTTTAGTCCCTGTACTTTACTAAATTGATGATCATAAAATAGAATAAGGCAATAGCTTCATCAAACGTTAGATTATATTACATGAGTTAAAAAGATTAAGTAATATTTGATTAAGTAATATAATTAATTAAGTAATATATAAAAAGATTAAGATTAAATAATATAATTAATTAAGTAATATATAAAAAGATTAAGTAATAATTGAAATAAAAATGTTGTATATCAATATATTAATTTTCCTAACATTTACAACTATGAAATAAAATGATTGAATACACGGAAATATAGTTCTCTCGGAAATATAAATTAAAATTATTAAGAAATTAAAAAATATTTCCAAGATAAAAGTATTCAACTACCTAATTTACAAGACTTTACTGACATTAAACAATTTAATTCCATTTTTGAATACTGTTTTTGAAGCGTTATCTACTAAAAATGGTATTCAGATTTTATGTTTCATTTAAATATTCATTTTACTTATTATCTTGATTGAACTTTAAGATACGTATTTATAAAAATAAAAAAAATCTGCATTATATATATTAATTATAAGGAGCCAATAAGGATAAAATTCAAAGGGTGTAATTAATATAATTTATATCAATCACATCAGTATAAATTCTAAATATTCAATCTTAGCATATCTTATTTTGTTAAATACTTTTGATTAAAATTTTAATTATTGCAATTCAAATATGAAAGTGTTACAGTTACATTTTCATAGTGTTTATAAAAAACGACTCATGATTGATATATAACATGCTAAACTTTTAAAAATATTGATATGGTTACACTTAAACGAATTTCTCTTCTTTTTTTTTTTCTACGACTCAACCAACTCTAAGGAATTAAAATTAAATCTTAAGAAACATCACATATGAATCTAATCTTTAAATCTGTTTTCTATGAAATAATTATTAAAAAACATTTATTTAAAATCGTAAACTAGTTTGGTAAATCTTATATTCTTAGTGTGCTGGAAAACACTCAATTTTTAAACAGTGTTATGTAAAAAGCTTTTATTCTTTTATATTACTAGCAAATTGAAATCTTTTAGACTTTTCTCATATAAAGGCATAATAACTCACACAAAAATTAAATTTAATTCATGATTCATCATTAATTCATATACAAAGAATTTATTCAACTAGTTATTGCTATTACAACAAATTTCATCTAATTAATAATTTAGAATTTCATCTAATTAATAATTTAGAACTGTAATAATTTTTCATATTTACATTACAATAATTAATAATAAGAACTTTACCAACTAATTAGAGATTGTAATTCTACTAAAGGATATGAGATGGCATTGGAGCCCAGTAGAGTGAACTTAAAAAACTAAAAAATAAAACAAAAAAAAGAAGGAATAGTGAAATATGAAGAAGGAAGTCGAACCATCCGGTTTATAAATAGCTTAGTTTATTATCATTTCCGTATTGTTAATAACTTTGTTTGCTATTATTACATATACCTAAATGACACTGGTTTAATCATGTTTAATGTCATAATAAATGTTTTGTAATATTCTAATTGTCATTTTTCTTACGTCTTACAAAATATGATTTATAAGAAATTTATAATATATATTTTATTATTTATATTTTATAAAAATCAAGGGTAATTTCTTTATTGAGAAACATCTTTAACGAGGTAAACATGTATTAATTTTTCATTGCAAATATCAATATAATTTTTATTTGTTACTAAATGGAATTAAAGGAAAAATCTCTCAATTTTTTGAAAATTCAGAGCCATTTTATAAAAAAAAGGTCTTATATTTTATTATTTGTTTGAAATTAATGATTTAAGCATTCATACCAGAATTGTGAACAAAGGATTATTTATTTAAACTTTAAAAAAAGAAAGTCAAAGTTAAGTTGGAAATTTAGTCCTATTATACAGGTAGTAAAGAAACAATTATTTTCAATGTTCTAACCACTCATCCTTATATAGAAACAAAATCAAGGTTGAGAATGAAAATACATAAACAAATTTAAACGTACAATTACCTTTGATGATATCTTTTATGGTAAAATGCAAAAAAAATTTCATCTTTTGAAAATCATTACCTACCTATGTTTTCATTCGAGTCAAAAGAAAATTTAACAATCAATACAATACCTCAACCTTTGTTTTATTTTTTTTTACAAAATTTTATTTTTAATTTCAATTATGTTCTTCCAGAAAAATACAAACTTTCTTCTACAGTGTAAATACATTTAAAATCGTAAATCTGGTGAGTTGTTGATGGAAACAACATAAGCCATTCAGTGGAATTAAAAACGGAATACGGATATGTCAGTTGAATATTGATAACTTATGAATAGTGATTGAAAAGAACATTTCTAGGTCAAAATCTCCAATGAATATCTGACATTAAACACAAAACTTAAAGTCATGATAGTATAATTAAAGTTACAAATATAAGGATGAGAATGTTGTTAAATTCATAAATAATACTCTTGAATTAATTATGTCAACTCTTAGAATACAAATGTTTGCTACGAGAAAACTCACCATTATCAGCTTTTATCATTCTAACTACAATTACTGGTATTTAATTCATAGTGAAAATAAGAGGAATGAAAAGTAGAATTTTTAGGTAAATAATAAAGTATATGAATCAATGAAACGCATAACACCTTAACTTGAGATCTTAAATTTCATTCCATTCTGAATTACATATAAAATATATGAACGTTATAATTGTTCGTACTTACTCGAACTATAATAGGTTAAGTAGAATTTGCATTGAATGAATAAAGAATAACAGTCACATTATATCTTTATAATATATTGGGTTGTTGGAAAAGTCATTTCGTTTTCCCACCTAAATCAGTTTTTTCTAGTGAAAACCAACCATTTTATGAAATTATGCTAAGACCAGAAAAATAGTAAAAGGTATTGGACTAGAATTGACAATAAACAATTCAATATAATATTTATTCTCTATACATTTTCATTTTCATATAAAACGAAATAACTTTCCAAACAACTCAATAATAATCCATTCTAGTAGTAAATTATTAAATTCGAAAACCAATAATTAGGCTGTCATTATTTTTAAATACATGACTTTCATGGATTAAATATGTAATTTCGTAAAAAGTATATTAAAGAAAATAATTGTTCACAATTGAAAAAAACGACAAAATTTGTTTCAACAAGACTTCTCCACAAATTCAAATGCTTTGCAAATAAATGTTATTCACCTATCATAAAATTCATTAAGAAGGCTCCAGAGCTAAATCTAAATCTCTTCATAAACATACATATTTTGAAGTCTGGTGGTGTAGTGTTAGTGCTTTTTGCACTTCCATGACACAGGTTTGAGGTTCGATCTTCGGGTTGGCAAAGGTCGACTCAGTCTTTAATCCCTTCAGTGGACGATAAAACTGAGTACCAAGCATGCTTGGGAACTAAACATTGGGGATTTCACGTTAGGCTGGCCACCTAACCGGGACTTACACTTAGCAACCTGGAACTCTAGGTCAAGAAAGCAAGTATGGGTACTGTAGACCTTAACCCGACGGGGGTTTCATATCACTGATTTTTTAATATATATATATATATATATATATATATATATATATATATAAATATATATATTTAAAAGGTTTAATTTAATGAATGTTTAAAAGTCTATAATAAAACAAAGTAATTCATGAGAATGTAATTATACTGAGGCTAAAAGTTAATGGTCAGTGCAATTAATCAAGAAATGAAGTGCAACTGAATTGTAAAAAATTACTAGCAATTTATTGAAATTTTGATTTACATTTATTTTTGTTTTTTTTTAGAAATTTAAATTTACATGTACAACTATTTAAGTAATAAAAATGCAAAAATTGATTTTTTAAAAATATTTAAAATAAAAAATTATGGTTTTACAAAGTGAAACTAAAAAGACCTCAACCTAACAAGTTTATCTCTGATGACTTAAACCCATCAAAGATAAACTTGTATTATTCATAAGGAAAATTTTTTATGCATGTTTATATTTAAAATTAATTTCTCATAAAAATGTTTAACTAAGATAACAAGTAATATATATTTTCAGTTTGATAATAAATATCTTTGTTTATTCATTCACCAAAATTTAAAGTGAATTTTGATTATATATTTTCTGTGGACTCAAATTATCATTTAAAAATTACCATTTTTAAGTTTTTAATCGAATACTTATTTACAAAAATGAAATGAAACCTTATGGTAGGGACTTAACATGCCAACATATCATCTATTCCCTTCAATAATTCCTCAACCATTAAGTCCAATAAGATAAGATTTTTATATTATTCAGCATCCTTCAAATGTTGAATGATAATACCAGCTTGTTGTTATTCAATTAATTAGAATTCAACGAAAATGCCCGTTAGTGAATAAGACTTGAAATAAAAATCTTTCAAAACTATAAGTTTTAATTATAACAAAAGAAATAATTTGGTATATGTCTCAAAAGCAACATTTAGTTGAAATATTTATAGAAATGTTTTTCATGTGTTTTTCAAAATTATAAAAAATATTTAAGCCATCATATTTATCATATTTATAACCATATTTAAAAAAATATTAAATATTTAAAAAAAGTTAAAATTATATTATTACAACTTGAATTAACTGAAATTAAAAATGATATAATGCTGAATACTTAAAACGCTATATTTTATGAATTTTTGTTTTTTATTAACATATTTAATATCATATATAATTAGAAATACAAAAAATAATGTCATTTATTTTTCATAATAATAGGTATTATTAACTTACATAAAGGACTGATGTAATTAATAAAGTACATATTAGTGATATTAGTAATGAATAGTGAGAAATAAATAATATTAAAATGTGTATACCAACATTAAATTATGTATTTTTAAGGATCATTCCAATATCATTTTCTATTTTTTATTCTTAAAATCTCATTTTATAATGAATTAAAACTAATTTTTAGGAACATTCAATCATTCCAGTTTGTAAAATGAGTAATTGCATTATTTTAGATTCTCATTAAAGAAAAAAAATTGAATACATTGTCAACAATAAATCCATTTTTGGGAAAAGAGGAGTTTCATTTAAGATATTTTAATTTAATTAATAAATATATAAATTATTCGTGAAAAGGAATTACGTAACATATTTAAAAAATCAGTTTTTGAAGGAATCAAAGAAGTCAGCTTAAATTTCGAAATAAATTTAATTGAAAATAAAATCCAATATCTTATTCTTTATATATTTATATCGCTAAAACTTTCTTCTTTTAAATCAAAAGTCAATATATATTAAACATACTTAATATTCAAATATAGAGTTTAATATTTTTAAATTTAAATTAATAGTTTTTATGTTATTGCAAGAAATCTGTACAAATGGTTTGTTATTTGAATTGTGATAGTACTTCTTTCTTGTTTATTTTATGAAACATGCATAGACTATAAATAGACTTACATTAGGAAACTTAAGAAAACATTAAACATAAAATATATTATTGGCTGTTAAATAGATTTATCATGTTAGTTTTTAATTTTCTAGGCTTATAAATCAAATGATTAATTGTTTCTATTTTAGCATTTCATTAATATATTTATTCAAACATTTATGATCCATAAATAATTACTAAGATGCATATCAATTTTATTAATTATTTATAGATCATAAATGTTGAAATAAATATTTTATTTTCAAGAAGTTTATAAATACTATATTTTATAGCCTAGAGTATTAGTATATAAGTGTCTAAAATATAGTGAACGTTACCATAACTGATTGGTGAATCTTGAAAGTATATTTTGTATTCCCACTTCAAATACTTGTAAGTATGTAATTTACGTAGGCTATTTTTTTATTCAACAGTTGTTTGCCAAAATTATTCTAATTTAATGTACACACATTGATTTTTTGTTAAAAGAAAAATATTCAGTTACATAATGCATCAAAAATTAAGCAATATACTGTATTTAAAGTATTACATGATGAAATTTATTAAATATCAGTATTCTTTTCATAAATATGCGTCTTTAACATTTCTTCATGCATTTGAAATTGCTCTTACTAAAACACTTGATCAATATATTCTAATATATTGTATATTCAGTTTCATACCTGTATACGAGAATTCGACTGTTGAAATGACTTTTTAAAATAATTAGTTATACTTTTATATACTTATATAAATAAATATAATTTATCAGAAACAATTTATATTGAATATTAGGCGGTTGTTTTGTTTTGTAAATATATCAGGCCACGTGCATAAATTTGTAAAGATAGTAAATTTGTGTCTTTTAAGATACGTGTTTGTAAATATAACAAATAGTATATAAAAATAAAAATCCTTCTAAATTCCTAAAGGTCATATCGTTAATACAGTCTATTTGTGTTTTTCATTGCTTCGATTATTTTTATGCTTCTATGAGATTCAAATCGAAAACATGAGGAGTTTGTGAAGACACTTTACCAACGTTTTCATTGCACTATATGGCAGAAAGTCTTTTATAAATAATTTGCATCATTTTTTAAATTAGAAAAAAATCTCATTCTCTCTCTCACATACACACCATCTTTCTCACTAATTTATTTCAAAAACACAAAATGGAATTTTAATAGGAAATAGTAAATTCATTTACTAGATAATAAAAATAAATAATTTTAAGAATGTAAGCAATGTAAAAATAGAGATAATAACTGTTGATGCCAACAGATGGCACCACTACATAATAGTGTATTTTTGCCTCAAATAAAACTAAAATTTGTTATATAATTAATATTTAAAAAAACAGTATTAGCCCATCAAATCATTCACTACAAATTAAACAAAAAATGTAATCGAACTTGAGTGGATGAATAATAATGATTTTATAAGCGATTGAAAATGTAAAATTTGAACAAATTATATGTAGAGATAGATTGAGTGCAAAATAAAAGTAGGAATTTTTTAAAAAAAAATTTCAGCGAAATAAAAATATTTTTATGATGAAAAACGTTAAGCTAAAATTAATTCAATGAAAAAGTAAATTTCAAAGATAATTTATTGAACTAATTAGAAATTGATTCAGCATGAGTTCATCGATTTCCAGAAAATAAAATAAAATATTATAAACTTATTAACTGCTGACTATTTTATAAATAGAATTTTTCAATTTGTTACTCTTTGTAAGCTTATTTAAAAGAAATATGGAATATTTTTCCTTCAGATCATTAAATAAATTTAATTTATTTAAAATAATTCTGTGAATTTTCTTTTCAGTTTCTTCAAAGATGAAAACTTTTGGTCTTCTTATTTTGTGTTGCTGTCTTGTCGCTGTCTTGGGTCAGGAAACAGCTTGCCAATTGCAGAGAAAGCAAGAGATGGCCAAAAGTAAGAAAAAATCGTACAATTTACTTAAAAATTAAAGCCACCATTTACAAAAAATATTCTCGATAAATTATGTTGAATTTAATTCATTTAATTAATGCAGCTAATCAGCTATGAGCCTACCAAGTACTCTGCAAATGAATGACATTTGAATTATTATTTGATGTCACTTTCACCTTATTCAATCTTAGCATATTTTATTTGAAACCTCCTTTGTTTCACACATCATGTAATTGGTCATATCTCCAAAACATATAAAAAAAAAACTTTTTTATATAGATTAATTATGTATTATTGCTAAGCAACCAGTGTATATTTAATTGTAGACGGTGAGTATTTTTCTAAATTCTCATCAATTTAGAATTGTTGATAGTTAATTGCGATTAATAAGCCCTGGTATGTTCTTAGTTAATTTTTTCACAATGGCATATAATACTGATCACTAGTTGAGAAAATTCATTTCATTTATTGAAATGCCGTTAAAATTTATATAATATATTGGAAAATGAAGGCTCGAAAATTTTAGAATCAAATTGAATTCAATAGTTTCTTTCAAGAATAAGTATTCTTAGTATTAACTGTCATAAACTTTGTCAAACGACAATTTTCCATGACAATCAAATCGAAAAGAGGAAATATAGATGTTGCAGATTTTCTTCCAAAATGAAGAAAATTTACAACACCTAAATTAGTTTTATTCTATTTCTTTTCAATGCTGAAAAGAATGTATTTCAGTTTAAAATGAAAACATATGGAAAAATATTGTTGCTCGTAATCAGTATCAGAACACAACCATTTATGTAGGTCAGAAACTTTATGGCATAAATTTTCCGAATTACTTTATATAAAAAAACTTCAATTCTCTTTCGAGAGTAAAATATGTATTCTCATTTGAAAGAAGGCATAAAACATTAAATTATAGAGAAAAAAATTTTTTTTTTATCATAATATAGATTGTAAATTGATTAATACACTCTGTTTGAAAGGTCAAAGTGTCCTGTTTAGCTAGGGTGTCGTTCTTATTATAAGAAGGTTGTGAGTTCGAGTCCCAACTTAATAGGAGTTTCATTGTACTCACTAAAGATAGCTGGAAATATAGCTCATATACATTATAGTCGCCGTGCCTTCATAGTAATATGACACCTCTAATGTGGCAATTCAAGTATTGGGTTTTTCTTTTTGGTTTACGTTTCTATATTACAACATTCTCTCCCATTTAATGTCACCTAATTTGTAGAGCCCAGATCTAGGATAAGATATAGAGAAGTATGCTAGTGTAACAACAACATCACTCTATATGAAAGAATATAGGTTATTCAGATACATTAGAACCATTATCATACATACGAATAGATGTCTACGCCAGTATCATAAAAACTACATTCAATTTCAAGAGAAAAATTCAAATCTTCAATATTTAACCACCCAAAAAGTTTTAATTAGAAATTAGAATATTTTACTGAAAAAATAGCTTAAGACTCAAAATTAAGATTGATACATGGACTTAAATTTGAAAATTGTCTTCCTTTAAATTTTAACATGAAAGTGTTTAATATCTGTTTATGTATGAGAAGTAAAGGAAATATAGAAATTAAAATTTGTTGCAAAACTAGATTTTGCGTACAAATATTTAGCATGATTTTTACTTAAATATATCTATAATAATTTTATATAAAAAGTAAAATTATGTTAAAGCAATATTCTTTCGTTTATGTTTTGAAATTTGATGTGAATAAAATGCTTACAAGCATTTTATATTTTTTTATTTACTTTTAAATTCTTGTGTACTTTAAAATAATTATTTTTCAGACATGGTTGGCAACTTTGTTCCAAAATGCGATGCTGACGGTTCCTACAGCCAAGTGCAGTGCCATGGCTCCACTGGATTCTGCTGGTGTGCAGACAAAGACGGAAACCAATTATCAAAATCCGTCAGAGGACAGCCAAACTGTTAAGTTACTGATGTCTTACTGAAAGATTAAGAATAAAATGTGGCTTTGAAAATCATACTCGCATCCTGTGTTTTTCTATTTCATTTCACAAACATTACTGTTTTCAATATCTCAATAATTTGTTTTCTCATACTGGTTTCTTTGATTACAAACACAGTTTTACACAAAATCACAAGTTTTTTAGAATTTTCTATATCTACATTATGTTATATCGTAGGAAATATAAGAACACAATTATTTAAAATACAAGCACTTTTTTTATTTTATGTTTAAGTTTCAATTTTTCTTTAATTTTTTTCTTTAATTTTTTTTAAAGGTATTTGGAAAATTTATTTTGATAAACAAAATATATTTTTAAGACAGAAATGTATCTTAGTGAATAGTGAACGTTTAAGAATGCTTTGTAATATTGAGTGTGAAATATAAGTTTGCTTTTTATCGAATATTGAGTGAATTGGATGAAATAGTTATCCTTTTACTTCAGGATCTTACCAAATAAATTAAATAAATTGATGATAAAATAAGCGTAAACATTTTTTTATTTATTTTCTTAATGAAACAAATAATTTTTAATATCATAAGCGAGAAAAAATTTAATTTCTAAATTGAAATAGAATACATAGTCATCTTAATCAATTACTCTATACATTGAAAATTGTATAACTTTCACACATATTATTTTCATCATTCTTTTCAACAGATATTACAAAAATATAAAATTTTCAACCTTTATTAAACATAGAAATTTAGAAGCCTTTCCGATATTAAAATTTGAAACCTTTCTGAGCTAATGAATACAATAGTTAATGATGTCCTATTAATATAAAATTAATTTTCTTTTCAATTGATCTATGATTATAATCAAAGTATTGAAAGAAAATCTTTTAATACTTTACATCTCATTCAAACTAGATTTCTTTAAATATTAGTGATTTTAATAAAATTAATTTTGCTTTTGCTTTGTTTTTCTAATATGTGAGTTGAAATATTTCATAAAATGGAAAGGACACATCCAGATATGGACTCAATGTTACTATAACTAAATCTTTTAAATTTTATAAATTATGGAAATCATATCTATAGACATGAGTTGCATAACACTATAATTTAAAAATTACCTGGTTTTTGAAAGATATTTTGATAGGGACTTATCAATTTAAATGAAATTAATTAAAGTCTTAAATTAAATGTATTTATTTAATTTAAATCCTTTTTCTTATTGTGTGTGTAACATTTAAAAATTTTTAAATAACTTCACTATTTTACAATTTTGTGAGAAAATATAATTATATTGATGATTTATATTGAAAACTTAGACACATAGATTACATTGAAATATAGACTTATATGATATAGCAGAAACATATAATTGATTCAATTTTCTTATATTTAGAAGCTCAATGATTATTTGTTTAGTCGTTCTGCCTTAAAATTCTCTTATCTTTGTTGTTTAATGAAGTGTTTTAAAATGCATTTCTTTCTTTTCATGTGTGTATCTTTTTTTCTAATAAAATGTCTACTTCATTTCTTACACCAAACAAAATATACACTAAAAATGTTATTTTTCTCGTCACTATTTCATTGTTTATGAATTTCTAAACTTATGTTTTATTTTTATAGATTAAACAACGGAATTTGGACTTATATGTATTGTAATTGATGACATAAAGAGAGAAATACTTAACAGGTGAGGAATTACAAAATAAATACTTTAATTTTGTTCCATATTTATTGGAAGCAAAATATTAAAGATGAAGTTTAAAAACTAAAATAAGATAAAGGTTAGCTTTAAAAAATCTAACAAGATTCATATCTTAACTCCTGTCAACATTAGTATTATGAATGTAATGATGTTTAAAGCAACTATCATTTTATTAAATTCATGAATTTGAAAATTAAAACATTATTTAAAATCATAATCTTATTTACATTTTTAAAAAATTATAACTCAGTAAAATTTTGGCAAAAGTTTATTTTTTATTAACTAATTTCCCTATTTCTTCATATATATTTAAAAAATTTAATCAATATCATCGTATGCATTGAATTATTTTTAAAATACACAAAACCATGCAGTCTTCCAAAATACACGGAATCACATTATTTAACAATTTCGCTTAATTAAATTATTAAGAATATGCAGAACCAAAATAATTAATTAAACTATTAAGAATATGCTTAAGAATATGCAGAACCAAAATATTTGCATAGAACTTGAACTTAAAAATCTAAAACAGTTACATAATTAAAAAAAAACTTATAAAGTATGGATAATGCAAAGAGTTATCTAAAACTTTAAGATTGCTTCTTTTACTTATGCAGTATGCATCTATCTGCCAAATTTTAAGTTTCAATGTCTTCACACCATATTAAAATCATTTTTATATTTATATTTATGGTGATCTTAATATTTGAACTTTTGCATTTCCATATTTTAAATCAATCGCATATAACATTTACTTTAGCTCTTATGAAATAAAATAAAATAATTTGGCTTAAATTCAGATCTACAATGAATTTATTAAAGTGTACATTTTGAAATTGGTTGATTTATCTTTCTACTATCAATTGTTTCATGATAATATTCTAAAAGGAATGGGATTCGAGATTCGAAATGTCAAACTGTTGAGTTTAAGCCTAAAATACATAAGAATTTAGTTGCCAACTCAACCCCATACAATATGAATAGGCCTTGTTTATATCAATGATATTATAAGGTTTAATTGATTCTATAAGGTAAGTAATAAGGTTTGAGCTGATGAAACACAGCTTTTTGGAAAGGCATAAGTCTTAATACCGATTTGCAGTATTTTATAATCCCAATATCAGCTATTCTCCCATAACTTGTAAAAATTCCATAACTAAACTCTTTGACTAGGACTGTTAAGACAACTCTGATTATTGAACTTCTGATTTCTACCTGACATATCAAATCAAATCAATTGTGGAAAATTAGATGAGTTGTGGGAGGGAGGGCACTAATATTCTGGTAAAAGATTGCAAGATTACCATACTGATTTCCCCTATGGAGTAATCCTTTGCATGAACTGAGAGATGGAAAATCACATCAAGTTACAATTTCCAAACGAAGGAAGTACAGTGTCAGAATAAAGCTATCAAGTGAGGTTCTTAAGAGAGCAATTCCTAATTTAATTCTAAAAGCTATAGCCTTGGAGATTATACAGGAAACGTAAACAGAACACGAATGACTACACGTGTTTACAGCTGGGTCTAGGTTGACAAACTGTATATGCTGCAAATCAATTTATCATAGCTCCAATGTCAATAAAAAACTTTTTCAAGGGTTGTTATACTATAAGATTCTACGGCTGTCTTTCTGACCATTGCTTTATATGAAACTTCTCCGTCGCCTGTTATTTTGCGTCTAGCCTGTTATTTTGCGTCCTGAATGAGTCAACTGAAAAATATATAAAGGCTGTATTGCAGTGTACATCAACACTCTGTTGACTACAGGGAAATAAAACAGCCGATTCCTTGGCAATGAAGTCAACTAAAATTAAAAAAATAGCAAAACAATTCCTATTTATACTTCCAAAGAGTTAATTAAAAAAAATCTTTTGAAAAGGAATGTTGGAAAAAGATAAGAAAGGGGAAACAAAATCAAGAAATGAATCGATGCAATCAAAAGTATTCTACTTTGGCCAAGAGACAGATCTGCTTCACCTCACTATTAGCCACGATTATCTCTATAAACATATATATCGTATAAAAATATCCAGGGAGATGATATAAGGATTTTGATTTTATTTTGTTGCTTGTCGGCCTTGAGACAGGATACAAAATTAGCAGCAGCAAGCGAAACAGGAATTAACAAAAACTATAGAAATTTCTTTAAAAATCCCATTGTTCCCTTTTCAATTAAAAATATTCTTTAAAAAAGAATGTTTATAATTGAATGTTAAATAATTTAAAATGCTATATTATTGCTGATTTCTATTGTAATACCGATACATAAATTTTATAAAAAAATTTCCTCTCTAAAATAATCAGCATACTAGTGCATTATACTTTGTCTTTTTATATTTATTTTCTATTTTCTTTAAGGAAATAGGAATTTATTATTTGTGTAACTGTTTCTTCAGAATTATTTTTAGTATTAAAATATATACATTAATTTTGAACTCATTTCTACTTTCAAAATGTCTTGAATTCTTATTCTCTAACGCAATACAGACATCTTCTTCAGTCAAAGATGCTGATGACTTAAGAGCCAATGTGCCAGTGCACTGCCATGGCTTCACTGGATTCTGCTTGTGTAGCCAAAGTACCAAACCAAATTGACAAAATTCATCTGAGGGAAGTCAAACTGTACATTTTACCTTTTGTGTAAGATTTCTTGAATTATCAATAGTAAAAATGTTTTTTAAACAATTTATATCGCTATTTTTTTTTTCCTACTTAACAATAAAACTTAATTGGGGTAGCAATAATTCATTCACTAACATTTTCTAACTTTATTAACTAACATTTCACTCAGAAATAGAATAGAGACGAGAATTTGCAATCAAATATCAAACTAAACTTAACTTAACCAAATTAATTTAAAAGAAACCTTACTTAACTAAGATATAATTAACATAATGAAATACAACTTTTCTTTAATAAAAATTTTCATATATTTTTGTACTCATCGTTTCAAGATTTCAAACATAATTGCAATAATTCTCCAATGTTTTAACATAGGCATTTTTCATAGAATCGTTGAGAGAAAAATAATAAATAACTTATTGCCATCTAGATCAATGCTATTTTTGAAATATTGTTCATGATTAAAAAAATAGAAATTTAAAGAGGGAATTAAACTCATGTGTATCAAAGTATCACTTTAGTAAGCAAGCTACTAAAGAGTTTTCATTAAAATTATGTTATTCACAAATGTAGCAAAAACTTATTACTCTACACTATCTTCAAATACATAAATATTAGTATATATTACTTTTTGGGGTTTTTGATTGCAACTTGTGCTTTATTGCTATTTAAAGGAAAAATATAGCAAAATGATGCAATAAGAAATATTTGCAATAATTTGTGTTATCTTTTATACCATGATTTTCTTATGCCATTTTAAAATAAGATAAATTTGACAGTAAAAGAATGACATAATAGATATTCTTTTACTGTCAAATATTTACACAAACTATTTACATTTATTATACTTACGCAAGCTATTTATACACAAGCTATTTGCATATATTAAGTTATTTACATTTATTATACAAAGCAAAATCTTCAGGGCTCAGAGTGGTTACCAAAATTTCCAATTTTAAGAACTTGGTATAATAAATTTAATTTTTCAGTGGTTTTCCTGTTTATGAAAATAATTGGAATTATTTTTGAACAGATATATCTCGAGATTTTAACAGAATGCTTATATTAATATTATATGATTTGTTATATTCCTTATTCCTGATTTAAATAATTTAATAAAATATAATAAGAACCATCTCATTTTTTTAATTTTAATAATAAAATGCTTATTGTTTCATAGTAAATGTGTGAAACATTTTATTACTGAACAATGTGAAATCATGCTCAGGAATACCAATTTCTTATTTTTTAACTTGCTTAATACTAATGGGCATAAGACAAATTTTCTTGCTCATTTTGATTTAAAGCTCCAGAGACTTTCATTTTAATACTTTCCAACAATAATTTGTTCGCTTGATATTTTGTCCAAATACCAAATAAACTTAATTTGAGACTGTTAAATCAAGAAGTCGAATTCGTACTGTTTGAATAAATATTTGATAGTTGCTATATATACACGATGTAGTTGTGTAATAAACAAAAAAAATAATTTTATTGTTTTCAGCTTGTATCACGTATCAATAACTGTAACTTAATCAGTTCCTTCTGAAATATAGATTATACATCCTGTCAATAATTATCAATAAACTGTTGCCTTTTCATTAAGAATCTTCTCATACAGTTCTTTAGTAGTGTATCAATTAAAAAATTTAAATTTCTCATTATAATTAATAAATACATTTAATAAACCAAATTTTAATCATTACTTCTAATACATTTGCAATAATCAAATGCTGTTTTTTTTTTCTTTTTTTTCAAAATTAATTTTTGCATTTTTTGTTCTTGGCTTTGTAATTCAGTAAATGTCAGAAACAATATAATGTGAGACAGGATTACATTCAGATGTATTAAAAAAGATTTAAAAAAAATAATGTTTTTTTTTTATATTCCATTGATCACGAAACATTTAGAGCACATTCTACATTCTTTCCTTATCATGATTTTATAATATTAATTTAGAAAAAAAGAGCTAATGCAAAAAATATAAGCTGTATTTTACATACTCTAAAATATGAAACACTTTTCCAGTTTTCAACAGATTCCCTTAGTGTTTTATGCAATTTCTCCTTAATTTCATTGCCACATACTTAAAAATTTTCTTATTCAATAATATAACTTTAAAGCAAGTTATGTAAAAACCATTAATGTCGTAACTAATATAATTATCAGATAATTTCTAATTGAATTATATAGAAACTACTTATTTATTTAGTTCAAATTCACATATAGATTAATTAAATATCATTTTGTTAGAAATAAAAATACCTGTATATATGTGGAAATTAGCATATATGTACATAGGATAAAATATATTATAAATTAGCATTTTGGAATGTTAAGAAACTTTCATATTATGTGATTATTTCTTACATATTTCGTTTGCTTACAATAAACACCTTTGAAATAATTATTTTCAATATTTTGATGCATGTTTAGAATTTAATTTAGCAAACAATTACCCTCATCTACAATTATATTATTTATCAAACTGACTTTAATTTTACAATACTCTATGCAATGTTAGAATTACAATATAAAATATATTTGTAATTATAGAAAAACTAAAGAGGGCGATAAATTTAGTAATTGTTTTTCAAAACCAAAATGGTTTTCCTCTTTCTTAAAGGTCTGACTGAAGGTCTGAATATTTATTATATCTTAAAGATCTGAAAATTTAATTAAAACTAAATGCATGATAAAATATTTTGTTGAAAAATGAAAATTAAAGCAATATTTGTATATGTAAGTAATTACAAAACTTCTTTGGTGAAACAAAAATAATTGTATTGGAAGATATTTAAGACTTTAGTTTAATGATTTTTATTATAAGAAGTTGATTAGACTAAACAGTATTAACTATGTAAAAATGATCCTGAAATAAGAGCATAACTTTTGTTGAAACATTATATATGCATATATATATAATGTATAGTAATATTATTTTATTATAAAAAGACTTCTAATAAAAGCAATATTAAAAAAATAATGAATTTTTTAATGAATCTTAATGAAAGTAATAGAATTTTTACGGTTTATTTTTTTTTCTAATTAATAGGAACATTTTTATTGGAACTCATAAAAGTAAAATTGCTCTAATTTTTTAGTTATAATTTACTCAAGCACAATATATTTCTACGAATAATATTTATAGTCCGATTATTTAAATTGCAAAAATACCTGAGATGTATAGTGTTTATTAAGAAAAGATATCATGCTGATTTTTTCTCATATAACCAAGAAAAAGTTTTAATTTTTCATGGTTTGAAAACTTTACATACATAGATTTATTTCCTGTGTAATTCTCTAAGAAAATGTAACTGAAATAAATGGGGTACAAGAATCTTAAATAAAAAAAAGTTTAAAATATTGAAAAAAAATTATATTTGAATTTCTTTATTATTCATTATATTTTCTGATATAATTACGATATCATTAAATACGATTCTTTTTAACAAAATTTTTTCTGGAAATCAAAATGTAAACAAAATTAAAATTTTGTTTTCTTTTATGAATTATTGCTATACAATAATTTATCCTTACTAAGATCAGAAAAATTCTTTTCATAGAATTTGAAGGAATTCAATAAATATATTTCTTTTTATTTTATAATAATTTATAAACTTTTTTATTTATAAACCTTAAAACCTTTTTATTTTATAATAATTTATAAATATAAAAAATAAAATTTCGAAAGAATAGAAAATAATTAGAATCTATCATGTAAATTTAAACATTCATTTTTTTCCTTGTTTTTTGTGTTTATTCAGCACATATTTTATAAAAAAAAAACGAACATATTCTGAGTTTTCAAAATATTTTTTGATAATATACTTTTTTTTTCCTTTTTAAATGAGAATTATATCCTGTAAAGCATATACATTTCTCCGAATCAAAATTAAAGTGATTTTCAAAAGAAATATTGATAATTTCAGTTTTGTATATTTTGATTTAAAAAGTGAATTTAATAAGCATAGAGGGAAGTCTTTTAGAAGTTTACTCTTTGTTTAATAAATATCAATTACAGTTTTTACTTGTTTACATAATAAAATGTGCATAAAACATGAGAAGTGTTACATAAGAAGGATTACGTAATGTACAGAATGTTAAATTTATGAGAGTATAAAAATGACGCAAGATAAGGTTTTAAATGTTTGAACATGATTTGTTACATTTGAGGAAAAGTAAACTTTCTAAACGTCTGTTCAAACAACTTCCCATCATTTATAAAAATTTAAGCAACTATTTTGTGTCAAAAAAAGTTAATTCTACCTTTTGTTGTTTGGTATTTTACTATATAATAAACCTAAAATTTGAGAAAAGTTACCTTATCAAGAGAGCGTGAAACGAAAGTGAAGTTACCACTTCAAATATTAGTAAGTTTTAATTTTTATGTATTATTTTAAGCATATTTTATTGCATATCATGACACAAGAAATTAAATTATCTGTAATTCAGAAAGAAATTATATTTATAAATTTTTTAATTTTATAGCATTTTTTAAATTAAGATACTTAAATATAACTAATATTTTATATTACATGATTATTTATTTACTTATTTCATTTCCTTATAACAAACATCTTTTAAATTTTTTTTTTCAACATTTGGGTACCAACATGTTTCATAATAATATTTGAATTATCCTAAATAGAGCAATTAAAATTTAAAGTAAATATTGAGGTTTATTTAACGTGAATACTTCTTTTTTTTTGCATATTTTTTTTAAAAAATGGAGGGAGTATGAAAATTGCTATTTGTATTTTAAAAACCAGAGTTGTTTTTTCTTATGTGTAAAAGGGATGATTAATTTTTTCCTGAAAGCTTAAAATATGGAAAAATCAATATTTAATTAAAACAATGTGCATAATAAAATATATTTAGAAATAGAATATAAACTGATATTTTTATATGTAAATAATAAGAAAATTTCCAAAAATCTTAGCTGTATAGTGAGTTGAAGGATTAAATCCTTGCCCTTTGTTTGGCAAATTGGGTTCTCTTATTTTCTCATTTCCGATTTTTGAAGTGATTTGTAACCAAACAATAATATAATTTTTTTCTTGTCAAAGACTTTTTAAAACAAGAAACCACATCACAGCAATAATGCTTATCTGTAACATTTAAAATTCTTGTAAAATATTGACCAATCTTTTTTTTAAGTGCAGTTCAAAATATGCTTAATATTTTTTGATGTAAATTAAATAAATTAAAAGAAACTTTCATTTCTCAAATATGCATAAAATAGTACTTGAGGCATAAAATTAATTTTATATGAAAGGTGAATCACACATTTTTTACTTTCCTAACACTACATTGAGTCTTTTATATAAAGTTTTTTTTTGAAACTTTCTTTTCAGTTTCTTTAAAGATGAAAACTTTTGGTCTTCTTATTTTGTGTTGTTGCCTTGTCACTGTTTTGGGACAGGAAACAGCTTGCCAATTGCAGAGAAAGCAAGAGATGGCCAAAAGTAAGAATTTTTTCTTCATAAGTACATTTTGAATTTTAAAACTTAAATGTTTCGCATGGAGAAAACATAAACATTACTCTACATTTAATTTTCTTCACTAAATTTACAAAACAAATAATAATTATGAATTTTCGGACTTTTATCCAACATTTCTATGAGGTTGATAATATTTTAGTTGTTTTAGGTTCTGAAAATTTGATATCATTCAAATTATAGACACATTTGCTACTATCTTTCTAACGCATTATCTCTAAAACAAATCCTTTATGCAAACGTATCAGCTAATTAATTTCGTTTAACTCCTTTTTCAGACGCAATTGGCAACTTTATTCCAAAATGTGATGCTGACGGTTCCTACAGCCAAGTGCAGTGCCATGGCTCTACTGGATTCTGCTGGTGTGCAGACAAAGACGGGAACCAATTGTCAGAATCCGTCAGAGGAAAGCCAAACTGCTGAACTTCTTGTATAGCAATTTTCTAGGCAGATTATCAATAAAATTGTCTTATAAATAATATTTATTTTTTAGCTTCATAATTTCTCATCTACAGCTAACAGCATTGCAGTAACAATTAATAGCATTTAATTGAAACAAATTTATCAAAAATTTGTTTAAAATATCTAATACTAAGAAGCACACTTTAATAACATGTTGTAATTAAAGTATCATATGATATTTATACAATCTATGGTTTTGAATGAATATTCTAATCGACCTATAATTTTTGGTATTTAAAGCATTGCATTCCTTAATATGAAAATATAACAAAACATTTACTATAACATGATATTACATATATTAATTAATTCGTTCAACACACTAAATTTAAAATTGAATGTATTTATATATTTAAATGATGGCACATATTTAAAATAACTTTTTCGGGTTTGTCTGGAATCTATTTTATAACTTGAAAGAAAAGTTTGCATCTCCATTTATCATTCGTGTCCTGAAAGGTACAAAGTTAGCTAAATGTCTTAAGTGATTTTTTATTGATCATTTTACATTATAATTTATCATTTTACATGTGCTCAAATTTAAGCTCTTTATTTTCAATAGCGTTTCGGTACCTTTTATCAATATACTCATACCATACGTACTTATATAACGGTGCAGGCGAGCCCAGAACCACTCCTTAAGGTTAACAGATTTGTAATACTTTGTTATCACAAAGCACCTCGTAATTTTGAACCACAAACAGGTGACGAGGTCATATCTGAGCTGAAAATCTCCTCATTAGATCCACTGTAAAGATTTTGGAAGCCGTAGATTAACGCAGAACCCATGGAAATCCAACAACTCACTGAAGGAGAATGTGGTCACTCTCTCAATCATTTCATGTGACAAATGACTCATTTTGCTGCCTTAATAGAAAGTGGCTTCAAGCTACTGAGTCCCTGGAGATCTGCAATATCAATACTCTAAGAACTGTAATACAGATTTTTAAATTTTTACATATTATAGTCTAGTTATAAACACACAAAAACAGTTTGTAGAATCCACCATAATAATTCTGTGAAAGTGGTTTCTTTAAACAATCATGTCAAGTCTTAGTAGACACCGTTGCCTTTCCTAAAAAATGGGGAAGAACACTTTCTTGCTGAGACTCCTTCATCTCTTACGCATAACTAATCGAATTATATTGTGTTTAAGAATTCTCTTAAAAGTCGAATTAATAAATTATTTAGTTGAATGAAATGACAGCAATCGATTAATGCTTTACTTATCAAATTTCTTAACTAGCCAATTCACATTTTCATTGTTCATAATTCCACCGTGGGCAAAAATCTGATGTGAAAAAAATGTGGTTGAATCGGCCCTTGTGATCAAAAGTGAGTGCAATAAAAAATCGAACCAAATCTTAAAATTCGATGCTGTATCTTTGATACCATCCGTCAATTTCATATGGATGACACACAAAATGGTATACCTTCATTGATACCTGGTTGCAAATTCCTTAATTCAAACATTAATTTCGATAAGAAAAAATTCATAAGGTTTATTAGGAAAGACATCATACTTTTGATTTCAGATATGTATACACAATCAATATTTTGCTCTTGGTATGAATACTCTATCGAATAAGTTTGAGATTCATTCTTTCTTTATCATAAATTTGAATTTAAGTATTGCAAATAAGCCTTATTCTTTTATGACATGAACAAAACTTAATCCCTTCTTATTGAGTTAAGTAATGAGGGCATAAGTATTAGAAAAAAATACATTTTCTGATATACAAATGAAAGCACTTTAAATCTAACTAAAATTTCTAATAATTAGTTGATAATTATTCAGTTTCAGAATCAGTTAAATACTGTTGATTATTAAAACTATTTGAGAATGAATAATTATTTTTATAACATGCATACGTAGTGATATCAATGGTGTAGTTTCAATGATTTACCATTTATTATGTATAGAAAAACAACTACAGCTAATTCATTTTTATACGTTCTATTTCAATAGTTTTGACTCCTTGTTATGGACGAACTGACGAGGAGTCAAAACCAAAGAAATAGAAAATTTTAAGACATTATGATAGCTATGGAATAAATTGTTTTCTGAAGAACTTTACATTGATAGCGGACCATATTTAGATGTCACAAAGATGGAAACCCGAAAAAAATGTGTATACAGAAAGTAAAAGATCAACCATATATAGTTGTTGCACCAGCATGTCTACTCTTTCTGTACCTAATCTTCAGTTTGGCTCTACCTATTGAATAGAAGCAGTTAAGTAGGAGTGATCGTAATTTAAAAGCAGAGACCAAGCAGAAGATTCTCCAATACTTGTTTTGTCACCTTTAGAGGTATATTTCCCATGAAAGACATTGCAATCACGACATATTTAACATGCTTTAACCACCATTAAAGAATACAACGGATCTTTGGATAGGGATTCGAACTCAATATCTTCCGATAAAGAGAACGAATGTCCTAAGTAATCGGCCATTGCAGCCCAACCATGTTGTTCCTAACTGACTGGATTCGAAGCTAGGGCTTCTACACATAGGTTATTATTAATTTCATTAAATCTTTTCTATAAGCTGGATGCGCATGTGTTTATTCTTAAATTATTAATGATATCATTATATCGCGTAAATAATTACCCCCTCGAAACAAAATTTATTAATCTAGAATTAAAAATATTTTTTCATTGACTTAAGACTAGATAAGTGTATCTACTAAATTTTTTTTTATTTTTTTTTCTCCCCACATTTTTTAACTCAGCTCATTTATTATGTAGTTAAAAACCCATTTTTTCAACAAAACTCTTTATTCGTTAAAATAAATCCTATTTAATCTTATTTTTTAACTATAATTTTGAAAGATAATACATTTCATTCATATACATCAGCTGATTTTTCAAATAAATCACAAAAAAAAATTAAATTTAATATGAAATAGTAGTAGTAATTGTTACAGACTATTAAACTAATTTATGAAGTGCATATTTCACATTCTGACTAAAATTAAAAAACCATTTTATGAAATTTAATCAATAAATATTATTAATATAAATAACAAATACAACATATCTCTTCTGATTCCTCACACACAACACCTTTTTAAATAATATTTTACATATGAAGTTTCTTAATATTAAATACATATTTTATAGCGTATAAACTAATGATTTATATAGGAATCTATTGATTTATTTAAATACAATTATATTTTCGCAAGTATATAACTAGATTATTTTCCGCAAAAAAGTCATCCCTCTCAGACAATATATTTATATGCAGGTTCTATGTTTATTTATATGTATATATTTGCGAGAAATAAAAAATTGATAATAATTGCAACAAAGAATTTTTGGAAAGGTCAATATAAAGTTATTAAATTTGAAAATTTTAAAGAAGTCATATAGTTTAATTATAATATCTTGTTTATATGTACATGTAAAATAGTATATAAATTTAAAATAATGTAAATTTAATTATTGAGAATGATAAAATATAAAACTATATAGTTGTATAATAATGTATCGTAAAGTATTGTAGAATTTACGGATTACAAAAGTATTTGCATGATGAAAAAAACGATGATAATTTGTTATTATTTTAAGATGATATTTTTATTTAAATACAGAGTACACACACACACAACTTAAGTGGTCCAGTGTATACAAGTAAGAAATAAGAAACAGGCTGTACATAAAGAAAAGTAAAGAAAATGGTGTAATTTTTTGGGTGATTAATGCATAGTTTTTCTAATTTCATTGTTTTTCAATATTTAGCAATTCCAAGAAAAACTTAAATTATTTGTATATCAAACTATTCGAACAATTCTAATTAGCAATATTAATAATTGTGTAATGATTAGTCTTTATACAGATTTCTGTTGATTTATAAGCATATTTATGTTTTTGAAAGTTTTTAAGTAACTCCAATTTTTTGGAAAAAAACCATTTCTTTCTGTGACTCATTCTTAAGACATTCTGTAGTCTAGAGACTATATTCAGAGGTAATATACGTATATTCAGAGATAATATACGTATATTCAGAGATAATATACGTA
>JAPDSC010072348.1:193955-209337 GCA_026290005.1 Latrodectus geometricus | reverse complement strand
TATATATATATAAATTCTTAATTAGAGATATTTGCTGTCAATCTTCGATGGATATAAATTTATAGCATTTATATGCATTATGATTTTTTATTTTGTTTAATTTCTTCTATTATTATTATAACTTTTTATTTAATTATTTTCATATTGTTATTGTGTTGCTCAATCCAAAAATTTTACAATCTATTTATCTTTTGTTATATAGATGTTTACATACATATTTGTAAATTTACTTAATGTTAATTAAATTTGCTTGATATTAATCAGTTTAATCCTAATTTATATTTAATTGAATATATAGTGTTTATACACATGGATAAAACTGCAAGCATTATAATTTCTATCAATTTGTTTTTAACAACTTCACTTCATAGATGGTGGCATAGTATTTCTTAAGATAATTTTAAATCCTTGAAATATTAATTTAAGTTCTAGTAATTCGTCTAAATATTGAAAAAAAAAAGATAAGTGGTTAGAGTAACGATATTTTTCCTTGTGTTTTTTTAAAGCATTGAAAAGGCCATAAAAATATTTCGCTGGTCATTTATTGATTATGGGCAATAAAATAAAAACTGTATGCTTGGACAAATCGGTTATTATTCAAACATAAAAAGAATCATGTTGTATCGGTTGGCGAAGTTGTAATGCCAAATGAGTTTTAAAAAGGATTTTTAAATTCTTCTGAAAATATCAAGAAAATGTTTTTAATTGGTTTTTTGAATGAATGAGTCCTTATATAAAATTAATTTCTTTAAACGTATTTTAATTCTAATAAATGTGCATCTTACATTAGTTTTATGAAAATGAAATTTGAATCAGAACTCATTTTTTTATAACTGAGGATATTATTGCATAAATCTGTTTTCGATTCTTCGTATATAATCTGAGAGAATTAACTGTCATACTATTATTTCTCTAAAATAACTTAGAATGCAGAAATAAAATATAACAACATAAAAGCATTGGAAATGAAACTATGTTCGCTTCTTATTGCAACACTCATCTCCTTCTTAAGTATTAAAATATAGCTCAGAAAGATGAAATAATGTATATTAAAGTACTTAGATCACTTAAAGTATGTTTAAAGTATCATTTACAAAGATCACACATTAATATAAAATATACTTAATTTATGATGAATAAATTATTATTGTTTAATTAAATATAATAAGAATTATTATCTTATATAAAATAAAGCCATTATAGTTTTTCTAACTTTAAACTCAATTATTACTATCAATAAACACAAAGTTAGATTATCAATTTATACACTTGAATAATTTCGAAATTTTAGACTCTTAGGCAATAAATGATGGTGATGAATAAATCAATAATATTAAGTTCTATTCTACGATAAGTAGATCTAAATGCAATAAAATTTGAAAAATAAACAAATATTCAGAGAAAATATGTAGTTTGTATGGGAAAAATATGCTAAATAATTTTACTACCCTTTTAAATAGAGCTTCTATTTGTCAATGACAAATAAATGTAACTGGAAAGACCGCATTAACGAAAAGGTCAAAGGAAAACCTGCACAAGAATAAGGACATTGTGATAACCAACGACATGAAAAGAACGAGAGAGAGCATCATTGTATTGGAAACTCTCTTTAGCTGATAGCTCTGATGAAGTCAAATACAAATCAGTTTCCAGAAGTATCAAGAATACTAAATTTGTGTATCAAGCTTAGATACAATAAATCTTAGGTAAGTTTGCATACAAAATCTCATTTATCAATATTATAGAAAATCTAATAATATAACTCATATATAAGGATGGCAAATTCCAATTGTACCAGATTATGATAGATAAAAAGATAATTTTCTGAAATCTAAATGATGAAAATCAGGAGAAAGAAATTTTCTGAAATAATATTCAAAATAATACAATAAAACATTGATTCAATAGTTTTAAATATGAATTTTATAAGCTTAAAAGTGTAAAAATGAATTGTAATTATTTTACATTAAATCTGAAAAAAATAATTTTTGCAATATAGTTTCGATAATATCAAGCTGATAATGATAGTTAATATTATATTAATATAATTATATATATATATATATCTATATATTTACAAACACACAAAGAAAGAGCGATTTAAATAAAATTTTGTGAAAAAAATTCTATTAATTGCTAATGAGCTGTTGAAAGTAATAAACTAAGGAACATTTATATATGAAACTAAATTTTTGCTCACCATTTCTTTGGAAACGTTTTGTTCACCAATCATTTCATGCTGCTTATCAATTTTGTTTTCCTCATTCATGTAAACATTTTTTTAATCTAACATCCCTTGCAGAAGATTAACAAAATAGATGAAAAAAAGAAGATGACATCAAAAAAATCTAAACTGCCTAATGAATCGTTTTAAAGAGATGTAATATTTTTTTAAATGAAAATATATTTACATAGAACAATCATTAATAATAATAACTATTACCAAGAGTAATGAAAAATGTCTTGCACATCAAAAATTAAGTTTCAATTATTCTAAAAGTTTTATCATTAAATGACATCCCTTTCTCAAAGATAATTTGTCACATTTTTTCAATTGATAGAAATTTGGATTATTTACAAGCCAATCTTTGTACAAGCTTATCCTTATTTATTTTCCAAAAAGTAATGAAAAGGAAATTCTTTAGTTCTTATATGACTTAAGCACAAACGTAAAATAAGTTAAGATTATTCAATACTAAAAAATGATAAGTAGTTATTTAAACTTACACAGATATTCTTTATAATGTGTTGGAAGATAATGAACACTTAATTGAATTTCAAAGGAATTTTATAGTAAGAATTCATATTGAATTTTCAGTATTTGAATACAGGATGATTGTATATTTTTCTGCCTGATAATTTTATTATAATTTGAAATTCACGACGCACTGGATGTCATGTTTTTCGCGTACTTACAACAATCAATGTTTTATGCAAAATATGTTCTTCGAAGTCTTTTTGAATTCAAATCAAAGGAGTCATCAGGTGAAAATGATTCAATGTCATCAAAATTATTCTGCTATGCTTAAACATTCTGGAAATGATCATGTTGACTTGTGTCAACATGCGCATTTCCAGAATTCTTTGGAAATGAAACCATGGTTTTCTCTGTGTCGTAACAATATATGTTTTCCAAATACATTCATCTGAACTATTTTGAATTGAATGAACTGAATCATCCGATTCATCACAAATGAAACAACAGAATTGATTCGATGCAAAAGGATGGACATCAAACGATTTGTGTCATCGTGGAAGTGACCAAATCAACGTATGAGAAAATGTCGAGCCATGATTTTTGCATCAGTGATAAGCCACTGTTCCAACCGATCTTGTTCAAACAGCTACCAACGTCAAATGGTTCATGGATCTAAGATATAACCCAATTCTAAATATCGCAAATGTTTTCAGAAATCGAGTTTCCTGTTGTTCATTACAGAAAAATATTCTGCAAACATGAGCTTAGACGTGATAAGCTGTTTTTTTAGGAGAATTTGAGAAGCTTTAGTTCTTTACAAAACAAAGCTGTTTTCATTATTTTGATAAATACCAATGCCTGTTTCTTACTCAGCTTTATTGTTAATCATACAGAACCATCATCTGCCTCTGTGCTGCATTGTCAAGGGCGAATGAATTAATGCTCACCATGACAATATTCAATCTTGCTCCAAACGTCATTCTTCAGTATTAACAGATCCTGGACGTGCAGCAAACAAGCCCAGCTCTTGTCAATTACAGGTGAATATAAGCATAAAAATTGATAATAATTAATAACACTTATTTATGTTGCACAAATTTAGCTTAAAAACTTTATTATCTTACAAGCAATTTAACTGAAAAATAATGGGAACTTACCAGACAAAGAGTAGCTATATATTTTAGCTTGTCGTTATGCTGTGATATTTGTTTGTAAGTGTTATACACATATTTTGATAAGCTTTCCATTCATAAAAGAAAGACTAATTTTCCCCAAAGAAGGATCTACTGATTATCAATTTAATCAAAACCGCTTAAATCATTATGAGATTTTTCCCACATAAAAAGGGAAGTTTCCTATCATGTAATTTAAGCAGCTATATACATATTCTTAAAATAAAAATAATTAAAGGAATAAAAAAGCACCTAGTAAATGAATTTAAAGTATTCAATAGATCAGACAAATTTTCTAAAAAAATTTATTTTGAATATTAAAAAAAAGGATGAAACTGAATTAATGATTTATGAAAATTTCTATAATTTAATCATTTCCATTATTGCTCATTTTTTAAGAGCAACTGAATCAGCAAATTCTATGATTGTTCAGGTTTTCCTGCGACTAAATACGTCACATATTATAAATATAAATGACAATCAGTAATAAAGAATAAGCCATAAAAATTATATCCTTTTTTAATCTATTTTATAATAAAATTCCTTCCAAAATTCCTGCTAAAAAACGTTTTGCGGTGTATATTTTAGTAACGAAAACCACAGCTTAACCTTCATCAGTGATTAAGTAGGTGAGTACAACTACATCATTCGATTTTTAGTTAAAGTGTAAACATATTTAAGATTCAGAAGATTATAATGAATTAAAATCCATTTCATTTTGTGCTTCATGCATTTTTTGTAAAAGAATTTGAGCTTCAAATCTTATAGAATTTGTGCCGAATATATAATAGTAAAACAGTCGGGATTTCCTGCAATATAGGAGACAAAGTTTACAAAGAACATTTCTCGTTCTTTATTTTTTAGATAACACTGAAAAAGGTTTCTTAAAAATATTCTTCAATATATTTAAATGATTATTACCAAATTTTTGCTAAAAAAACAACACCGCTCTCATTTTACTTGTGTGTTACTCTGTACATACTTTATCTTCATTGATATGTTTGCTTGCGTATTATAATATTATGTATTTCATACTCTACAAAACATTCAAAAATAAATTAATATATATATATATATATATATATATATATATATATATATATATATAAACTGGTGATGTCAATTTTATATAAAGTTATGAATTATATTATCATGCGCGTGTTTAGTTTCATATAAATATTACTAACTAAGTTAATACTTATTAAATAATAATTATAGTTATTTATTTAAGTGTTTTATAAACCATGTTAACCATTAATAATAGAAAACGAAGTACAAAGAAACTGAGGAAAAATAAACAATATAAAAATGAAAGAATTCAAAAGCAACATGTATTAAAATACGAAAAAAATAAATACAAATAAAATATCTTTACATTGAAATACATTTTACAAAAAATATACAATATCTGTCTTTACAAAAGGTAAAAGAATTCAAATTCAGAAAATTTGTATTTAGGGAGTTAAAGACACACTTTAGAAAATAATCTTTTTCTCGCACATTATTAAAATTTGTATTATATTTTTAATGTTTCAAAAAAATAATTTATCTTTTAGTCTACAAATTTAACTATTCATTACTATGTTAGCATTATACTTAAAAACTCTGGAATTTTAATCTTCATTAAAATACGATTTTACCTTCAAGGTGGAAATTTTATAATCTAGTAGAAAGCCCTATTATTCAGAATTTTCTTTATAATTATTCAAGATCTTAACAAGACCAAAGTTTACATCAGATCACTTCTTTAAAATTCAATGTTTACTAAATTTAAAACAAATTTCTTTAGAATTAAATGATGACTTGAGTTAAAAGAAATGAATTTGAATATATTTGTATACTGAACTCTTCATATGATACTACATTTACATACTTGAAATTTAATGTTTTGAATTTTATAGTCACATTTTTCTAATATTATTAAGGTCATTCTTCAACAATTTCCTATGCTATGGTTTTCTATGCTCTTTTTTCATTTAATAAGAAAAAATTTTATTTCTCATAAAAAATTTCAAGAGTGTGATTTCCCAAACATTAAAAAAGCTGGATTTGCCAATAAAAGGGGGGATGATATTCCTTTCATTTATTATTTGAGTAGTAATTTCTTATGTCATTGTATTAATATGATAACTCAATTTATATTTTTCAGATAAAATAGATTGACACCCCTTTTCTACTTTCTTATTTTTGGGACTTTGAAAATTAATAAATAAACATTAATAAGTATCGAAATAGTAAAATTTGTAAGATATTATGTTTAATTAAAATTACTTTTTGAAATTAATTTTCATTAAACATTCGATAAAAGCTCATGCACATTTTTCAAGAAATGTCCAAACATATCTAGTAAAAGTATAAGTAAAAATAAATGAATACTTCTTCTTTGAATTGTAAGAAATAAAATAACCAAAGCTATAAATAAATATTTCAAATTAGTCATGTATATTTAATAGAGCATAAAATAAATTATGCTTCTTTTTTCCAGATTTCTAATTGAACTGATGTATTTTCTAGTGCTTACAGAAATAAATAAAATCGTCAACAATACTTTTCTTTAAGTATTGAAGATGAATATTCACAGTAAGTTTAACTTAACTAGTATTTAAATATTTGATGCATTTGTTTTAAAAATAATATATAAAATATAAATACACAAATATCTTATGTATACATTTATTATTTACAAATTGGGACATCATTTCTGTAATGAAATTTTTATTACAAAAAATTATAGTTATTTTAATGAAATTTAAGTTCTTAATTTAAGGAATAAATTTGGGGCTCTGTGTCCTAGTTGGTTGAGGCTTCGTTCTAGTTATCGGAAGGTAGTAAGCTTGAATCCCGGCTTATGCGAAGATCCGTCTTGTTCACTGGGGCACATAAAACATGTCGTAGTTGCTATGTCTTCCATTTTCCGTTCCAGATTAGTACCTCTGGGATTTTAGGAGCCAGGCCTTGGGTCTTTTCTGGCTTCCTCTCTCTAAAATTGAAGGATCCAGGTGGTGCTGCCATCTATGAGCAAAAACCCTATTTCTATCCTCGTGAGGGGGTGCTCTGCTCCAAAAACGGGAGACGCTCTTTCTGACTTCATTCGCCAAGTCCCAGAGTAGCGTGCTTGGCTTCGCTAAGTGTCATAAGTAACAAAAACAAAGTTTTTAAACATAAAAAAGACTCCTTTATAAAATATATGTTTCAAAACTCATAGAACCTTTTCTACATTAAATTTTAAAATTATATATTGAAAGTTTAAGGGATTATAAATGATCTTCTAATGTTTATTAAACTCAATTAAAAGAAAAGCAGCATTATCATTGCGGATTTTAAGCTTAACTATAAGTACAGCAGTGAGAGTTAACTACAGCATATCTAATACAGCAAAATTTTTCTTTCATTGATGTTATAATAACTTATAATAGTCACTGAAATCAAGCAAATAATGAGATATTGGATTCATTTCTACATCAAAATTGCCTTCTTTAAAATCTGATAAGAATTTTAAAATTACATAAAAAAAAATTATCACATGTGTAGTTTTGATTATATAAAATTAAGATGAGTTGTGATCTTCAATATTTTTCAACATTTGAAAAAAAATATTGAGGATATTCTGAACTAAATGAAACGCATTTAATAACACCTTATTTATTTATAAATATAATAATTAAATTTCTCCAAAAAATGAAAAATTTAAATAGTCTTCAAAAAATTCTTCCTCAATTTTTTTATAATTTGGAATGCATTTATGGTACACATTGATTGAACTAAGAATTCTTTACAGCTCCTTAAATAAACGAAGTTATTTAATCTTTTCATTTGTTTCCCTTATTTTCCTAAATACTTAATATAACTGAATGGAAGATGATTTTCAATAGATGAATTTGTTGTATTAGAAACGAACTAAGGAATTCCTTACAACCCAAAAATTTATTTTCATAAGCACTTAATATAACAGTAAAAAATGATTGTCAATAGAGGAATTCTTAGCAATTTAATGAAGCAAACTCTTTGAGATATATTGTTTTCCTTTATCTTTTTAAAGAAGATGAATGAATAATAATGTTCAAATTTCTGAGACAGTTCTTCAATTTTTTATTAGAATTAATTTTAAGAATCTTGATTTATTTTGCTACCAAGTTTCAGAAAGTGAAGTATACATTTATTTGTTGTCTCAGAATAGTATTGGCTTTATAAATTCTTGTAAATGTAGAATGCGAATTTGTAAGAATTTTTTAAGAATTACAAAACTCAATGAATTATTTTTTCCCATTTATTTCAAAATATGATTAAGTGTCATTTAAGGAAAACTACAGGATATATAGAAAAATTTCGAAAACATTTAAAAGAATTCTGAGATAATAGAGTTATATAAAATAGATTTAAAGTATATTAAATAGTCAACACTTGAAGTATAAAATTATCGAGAAGTTATATATGTTTATTAAAATTAAATAAATATTTTTGCAATGGAAACAATGGAAATATAATGAATGGAGCTTAATGCAAATTCTAATAAAAGTTTAAGCAGACGTCTATTTAACATTTTTTAATGATTTACAAATCTGATAACTTTTTAATCATTATGTTTACATTCGCATCAAAGTTATGCATAATGTTGTAAGCAATGAAATATCATAATAAAAACTTAAAAACTAATTTTCATTCTTTTTCAGTAAAACTATTGTCAATTTACTAGAATATGCTTAGTAAATTTGAGTTTTATTTCATTAATTTAACTCCAAAGGAGATTTTTATCATTATCCATCTTAAATCAATCAGAATCACTTCAATTGCCAAAACATTAAGGTCTTTTTAGTAACGAATTATAAGGGTTTCACTGTTTATTTTTTCTCAAGTAGGACACATTTAAGATTGCAAACAGAGGTCTTATTATAAAATCTCAATGAGTTTCCTCAAATTATAATTCAACTTTGCAATATTTATTATGGCATTTGAAAAATAGTATCATGGTTTCAAGCTTAGTTAATTGTTATGTACAAGACAAACATAATACTTTATTTGAAATATGCATATTATGTACATGGTTGAGAAGATATATATAGATATTCTGGCAGAGTTTGTATCAAATAAACAAAATATATGAGCTCAATTAAACGGAAATATATAATATATGATTTCCGTTTAATTGAGATTGTGACTTGCGGTCAGCCAATAAACACTTTCCAAGTTACCATAGACGTTTTATGTCTTAAGAAAGGAAATTATTAATCTTGCAAGAAATAAAAATTATATCTAGTTCACATCTACAAAATTTGAAACATTTGGAACCATATAAGGTGAAACAACGAGGTAGTTCTCAGAATATTTAACCATTTATTTCGCATGAAACGTAATATGAAAAATAAAATTATACAAATTAAACTTTATAATAGATTCATTCGGATTATTGCTCATTTTAAGAACAACTGAATCAGCAAATGCTATAATTACGTTGTTTTTTTAAAGGTAGCTCTTATTTTATAACTAAGAATACGGCACAAATTGTAAATATAAATGACAATCCTTGATAAAGTATTAGCTATAAAAATTATGGTGTTTTTTTAATCTATTTTGCTATAAAACCAACTTTAAATACCAATCTTAAGAAAGATTTTGCAGTGAGTGTTTTGGTGAAAAAAGCTGCTTAATCTCCATCTCTGATTAAGTAGGTAAGTATAACCCCATTTTATCACTCTTAAATAAAATGTCAACTGCGTTAAAGTTCACAACGATTATAACTTGAAAATAGAAGTATTTTGAAATTTGATATTATATTTTTGCTTATTTTTTTTCTTTGGATAAAATAATTTTTAGATCGAATAGCATATAATTATTGTCATTAATACATGCAATATACATCATTATTCTGACTCCTAACCATCGTTAATGACGGTATGGGTGACCATTGTATACACATCTCTGTTAAATATTTCTTGCAATAATAGCTCTTTGAATAGTTACCTTAACTTTTGTGACCACAGCCTCCATTCGAGCCTCTTGAACCATTAGTTTTCAACAAGAAAATGAACGATCAGCTGCTGCGAGTGTTGGACAGTTTTCCTTTATACAGAAAATACTCGATTAATGGCTTAGCCATAATGTTTTCCAGATCTCTAACCCACAGGAAACACTTAATCATAGCTTCCCGAGCTAATGGTCCATCATCATAACTCCAGTCATTATGATCAATGAATTGTGACATGATGTTGAAAACTATACCTGTATGTAAACCTATCTTCAAATTTCTTAATTATTTAATCATTAGTTATGTGCAGCATAATATATTTATCCGATAAATACTATATTTGTTATATAATATTTTATATTATTAATATATAATAATTTATATTATTTGCATTTCTTTCTGACGAAGCAACTTTCATGACCAATAATGTAAGAACTAAAATTATCTTATTGAGTAACAGGAAATTTTACTGTTGTGCGAAAAATAATCTATGTTAATTTATATTTTCTGTTTTTATATTGAATCTTATTGATGCAGATTAACTAACTTATAAGTGAGTCACATATATCATTAATTAAATTTTCTATGTGTCTCAATACAATATTTAATCTCGGATCAAGTTGAATAAAAGATAAATTAAGCATTTGGATTTAAAATCAGGATTTTGAGTGTTTTCTTTTGTCACTTTGGTAATTATGCAGAACATCTATAGGGAACTTAGAATGAGAGTTCTCATATAAACAAAATTTTCCAGAGATATATATGTAAATTTCATCATAATAAATGAGAAAATACTTGTTTCACTAAATAAATTATTTTTATAATTACATAATACTAAATGCGAGTGTACTATAAAGCTCTTATCTTCTCAGTATTCTTCAATGTTTTGTCTCACCATTTTCATAAAAATTTGACGGAAATCTTATGAAAAAAAGGTGTTTTGCTGAAACTCTCTAGAAAAAAAAATTGATACCTATATATTTAGGACACAAACAAATATCAATATTGACAATATAACATAGAAATTGTTGAAAGATTTTGTCTGTTCGAAACATTTTATCATTGAGTCAAATTTAGTACACTTTGAAAGGGGAAAGACTGTTTAATTTATTTATAATAACAGATGGTTTTACTAGTTTGATGGTGATTTTCAAATGTACTAATCAAATTCATCTTAAATGTAATTCATGTAAAAATTATATTTTAGGGATATCTTTTGCAAGAAACTTGAAGAGTACGGGAAAAGTATGAAGAATACATATAGCCAATATTTCTTATCACATAAAAATATTTTCCATTGTTAAATTCACAGGATTAAATATGTAATATGTTAAAATAGGGTATACATGTCTATATTATATGTCAACACTTTGTGTTTATGTATATTTGCTGAACGTAACTTGGCATGCATACTATAAACCCATATACAATCTGTTCTCAAACGTTGTTATTGAATTCATATTCAAATAGCTAAGTTATAATTCACATCTTAAATGAATTATAACTTAGCTATTTACTATAAAACTTGTGTTTATCATTTTCTAAACAAAATTCAATCAGTTATTAAACATAATACTTCCTAAACTCAACACACTGTATACAATGAATGTAATAGCCATTGAAATATTTTTAGAGAAACGTCAAATAATTAGTGGCAGCTATTTATAGATGAAAATATCAAAATGCATTAATATGATACGCTGATGAATGATTTCCACTTGGAAAATATTCAATAACGAAAAAGAAATGAGAGTAAGATGGAGCGCACACTCTTTTGGATTCTTTTAAAATTTAGAAGATCCTTTCCTGTTTAGAAATCTAAAAAACAGTGAATCGTCTGAAAGTTCAAACCTTTCACATAATAATCGAAAAATGAATTGGTGGTTCATTTTCCAAACTTTTATGAAGACATGATGGATTGCACTTTTGCTGTTGTGGGTGAAACACAATGAACGTTTTTTATGATAATGTTTTAAAGTAAATATCTCTTACTTTTATGATTTCATATGATTTATCACTTCTGTGACAATTACATCCATCATTTTAGGCTATTTTTCTATGTTTCCATTTTGTATGATTTTAAATCAAAATATCCGAAGTAACTCTCTTAGTTTTTAATATCTTATGGTTTTTAACCCAATTATTATAGATTACATATAAAAAATATGTCAGGTTAATAGTTCTATAATTTTCTTTTTTAGTTAATTCTTTTTACTTCTAATAAACATTTTTAACTATTTTAAAAGCATACGTCATTCATAGAAGAATTTAAGTTACTAATTACATTCTAAAATCCAAAATTGCCAACTGTCAAAAAACTGGAAATTTTGAAATATTGACTCAGAAATTTACTGAATGCACTAAAAATGAGCAGAAAGTTTTAAAATAATTAAATCAAAAACTATATCATTTTTTTATAGTTTTTATAAATATACGTCGTAATTGTAAGTCAAAATTCCAGAATCAAATGAAAAGAACTAAAAAAATTCATAATTTGAAACGAGAAAGACGTTGTTGTAAGAGAGAATAAATCACATTCTAGAAATATAAAATGACTCTCAATTAAAGAAAAACAAGCATTCTGATTAGAATTTGGACAAACTTTGAGTTTTGGCCAAATATTTGAAAAAACGAATTGGAATTGATTTTCTTACTAACATATTTAGCTGATTTGTTATAAGGGCAAAATTAAACTCTAAAATAATCTTCCTTGATAGATCACGAGCAAGACACAAGTCAATGAAACTTTATATTTGATCAATAAATAGCATATTTGGACAGAAAGAAAGTCACTAAAGAAGATTTAAGTGTTCTGCTAAAAATATGTTTCAATCATTCCTTGCAACATGAGTATCCGATTAAAAAGTATCTTAGAAAAAAACGACTTCACATCACTTGTGAGCGTTCATGATTCACAGTCGCAGTCCATAATTTTTTTATGTTCGCTAAAATATTCTGGTAGTTGGTGTTCAACAGCATACTGCCTAAAATGAATATCGTCATTATGATAAAAACAAATTAAAGCAAGAGGTTTCAGAAAAAAACACTTGTCAAATAATGCCTAGACTATATTCCCAAGCTCTTCAAAGTCTGGATGCCTTAAGGTCAAAAAGATAGTGTAGCAAGAAATCCAAGCATGCGGTTAATTTTACAAGAAATATTGACGAATTAACAATTTAGATAATGTTACACTTGTAACAGTGAAACAATGAATTGAATATAAACTAAATAAAAAAATATAGTCTATCAGTTGCAGGCAGACTAAATGCCCATCATTGGAAGTTGACATACTTTTCGAAGATGGTTGGTTGGTTAGGTTTTATGGCGCAAGGTCCAAAAAGGACAAGCTGCGCCAATACTTTTTGAAGAATCCACACCAACATCTCTAGCTCGTAAAATCCTCATCGGTGCACTGCTTCCAAAACTCTCCGTGTATGATCTGTTATAAGATATTTTAAAAATCCTCCTTGACAAAAGCTGATTGTTTTTCACCATTAAAATTTCATAACTTGTAAAAAAATATTGCTGTTTTTCCTCGAAGAAGCATAATTACATCTCACCTAACATTTTAACACAAGCACATAACAATAGCCTATTTTCAAAGCCCACCCAAGAAACGTCTATTTCTATATACAATCTTTTTAAAGCTTCACTAAAGCTTTTAATATATATTATAAATAGTAATTCACAAAGCATTGCACTATCAATGCATGTATTGTGAGTGACACAGAAATTTTAATTATTTGCATGACACACTATAATTTCCATTTGTTTTGACTATTTCAAGTTCCTCCTCAATATTTTTTCATTTTTATAAACAGCATTTTGAGGAAATTCTGTTATTCTAATTTGAGTTTTCTCAGTGAGCGAAAGAATTTGAGTTTTCTCAGTGAGTGAAATTAGCTTTTTAAAGACTTTTTTCTTAAGAAATTATCTTTAGATTATAATATATTAAGATAGAAAATATTAAGTGTGAAATATCCATTTTAAGTGTGAAATATCCATTGATAATTTTTTTGTTATTGAATAATTTTTTTTTAGTTAATTTGCTGCAAGAATTTATATGATCATTAAAAATACATGTTAATATAATTACTAACTGAAAAGAGTGTATAAACCAATTTTTGTTTCAATTAATGACTTGAACAAGAAAATTTTTTCATTCACAAATTAATATTATAAAATAATTTTTTAAAAAAAGCATAAATTTAAGCATTTAATGAAACACAAACTTTTTGTCATTTTATAAATCATATAAAAATAAACAATGCAACTCTAATTTTAACTGGTCTTTTATTTTTTTTAGTTTTGATTTAATTTTTATGAATAAACTGATGTTATTTTTAATAGATTTCAAGGCATAAAAAAGATGAAGCTTACAGCCATTATTATTTTACTGTGCTCTGTTATGGTCACTATTTATGCCGAAACGAAATGTCAACAAAGAGCCAGAGAAGCGCGTCAATGGAGTAAGAATATCATTATCGTAATTTTTGTCATTTAGCAAATTAACTAATTATTATCTTAAAATGTTATATATATATATATGTCTGTTCATTTAATTGTATTATTTATTCATGAAATTATTATAATGAAATTTTGAATTCTGTTTTAAAATGCAAAATAAACTATCTGACTGAATAATTTACTTATAATAAGAAAATTAAACATCAACAAAAAAAAATTGCAAAATAAGTGTATCCACCAGCATACACCAGCAGCCTGTACCTAGCTCAGAATTGGACTCTGCCATTTAAGTGGACGTTGTAAGTCTTCATAGTTTAGTAGCAATGACCAAGCAGAAGACTTACCTGATATGCCATCTCCAAAGTTATCATTCCCTTGAAGGATATTACAACAATGAACTATTTTACGCACCCAAGCTATCTTTAGTGAGAACTACAGATCTTCGGTTTATTCTGGATTGAAACTCAATTCCTTGAAGTAAGAAGAACAATCCTTTAATGCATCCACCACGACATCTGTCAAACAACTGTATAAAAAATCATAAAATATAACAAAATTTCCATTAGGATTTACTAGTTCTTCGAGAATGTAGTATATTTTATCTCGTATCAAATCTTTTCAACAGCAAATTGCTGGTGTACCTCTTGAATATTAACTTAAATCTAAATAAAATATAAGCAATTTTTTTTAAATTATGTCAAAACGAATTATTTAAATGCTTTTCATTTTTTTTGTTGATGTTTAAAAAGTTTTAAATAATTAGAATAAATCACGATAACAAGTGATTTCCAGAAACTATTCCACAAGCGGTTTTCAGAAAATATAGACAAATAAGTAACTTCACAAATTTTGTGAATCGGTCTATATAAAATCAATTGTTCGATCCTTTTCTTTTTTGTAAATTTTCAAAAATTTTTAAAGTACTTCTTTTCTTAAACATCAGGATAATTTTCAGTTTTTATACTTGTCATTTAGTTATTATAGCTTCATACTAGTAGAAAATTCAATAACTACATCATTTCCGTTTTTATTTAAAATTATAAGATAAGGATTATCTCAAATATTTGGGAAATGTCATTATAT
>JAPDSC010072348.1:128639-170113 GCA_026290005.1 Latrodectus geometricus | reverse complement strand
TGTGTGTGTGTGTGTGTGTGTGTGTGTGTGTGTGTGTGTGTGTGTGTTTGTGTGTGTGTGTGTGTGTGTGTGTGTGTGTGTGTGTGTGTGTGTGTGTGTGTGTGTGTTTTAAATCTTCACTTTATTAAGAAAAAAAGAAAATTTAAATTAAAAATACCTGTAAGTTAAATTTTTATACCATTAATAAAAATATTTTTAAATGAAAACAATATTAATCAAAAAGTATCTTTAAAATTATCAAATCTTACTTTTATAAATACCATAAACTACTTTTAAACTTAAATTGTATTCAGAAAGATTATTAATCACACATAATAATTTACTCAAATACTTTCATATACATTTGTCAAACTTTGTGCAAATCCTCATATTAATTTCATTATCCTTTAAAATATATTCTTTAATGTAGGATCCCCACAAAACTTTAAACAAATTAAAGCAATAATAATTTCTATTAAGCACAAAATAATTATAAAGTTTTGGGACTTTTTATTTTAATTTTTAACTGACACACTCAGAAACAAAACTTCTGTTTATCATAAAATCCTGTATTGTATAACAAACATTTGATATCAATATTAAATAAATATTTTAAAAAAAATTTTTTGAAAATCAATTTAATTTTGAAACTACCAGAATTTTTCCAAGTAGCTGTTTCATTTTCATGAAATCTTTTAAATTAAACGAATAAATCGATAAATTCAATATTCTTAAGGGTTTACTAAAAAAAGAAAATATAAACAAAATATTTGACATTAATACCAAGACTAGTATTCAGCCTTCTCCTCATATTGAAAATCAAAACTAATAAATTTAAATGAATAACGGAACTTATTCAAAGAATTTTATCATTAAAATATACATTCAGGTTATTTATAAAAATTATTATGTACTTCCTTTTTTTAATAATTTATTTTTTATAGAGTTTAGAACAAAATATGTTAAAAAAAACAAATTAACTTATTTCTTTAGAAAAGCTATTGCTACATAATAAAGTAGTTTTAGTTTTGAGAAAGGTGTAGACTTTCATTCATTGCTTTCGTCTAATATTTATTAAAACTTACTTTAATAAGGAATTCACCTGTGCTTCAAGAAGCAGCTTACAATAAATGATATATTTAAAACAATTTTAATTTTAATTTAAACAAAATTTAAAATAACTCATCTTTTTATTCCATAGAAACTACTTCATTTTCCATTTTAAATTTGTTAGTATTTCAGCAGATTGTTCGACATCAGCATTTCATTTCTACAATAATTTTGACTAGCACTCCTGAAAAAGTACTTCAGCCAACATCCAGTGTTGAAATTTACCTTCAGAAATAAAGTTTTATGACAGCCAAACAAATTTTCAATATTTCTTTGGACCACAAGTTAATCGCCAGATTTGATTCTTAGAATAAAAACAACACTGAATTTCTCTAAAAATTATTTATTTTACCCTCCATAAAAGCAATGGTAAACATATACACAAGACCAAGCAATTAACAATTAGTCCGGAAGCAATTTATTTTCAATATCTCATGTCACGGCAGGTGGAGCTCTACTAATCGTTAGTTGTTACTGTTGCCACTTGATGATAACCAGATTCTTGTTCTCACCAGAAACGACGAAACAGTTTTGTCACTGTAAGAAGTAAGTTCAAAACTGTTGTTTTTATCTGTGACGGAAACGGTCAGAATTATTTCGTTTTACCTTAAAAATCTCTTTATGCCTCAATTTTTTGCTCTCAGTTTTCTTCAATATTCATTAATAATTAGATTATAATTCCAATGATTCAACAAATTTGGAAACGTTTCAAGAACACATTTTTATAATAAGTGTCCAAATTTATGACGCTATCACTCAATATATTCAATGATTTTATTTTTATAAGAGATTAATGGTAAATGATTTTTCAAACTTATATGAAGTGAATTTACTGCTTTATTTACTTATAGTTTTTTTTTTTTTTTTTTTTTTTACAATAATTCAAAAATCTAAATTTAAGTACTTTGAATGTACAAATCATAATATAAGATAAACCAGAATGATCTAATAATATAAATAAAATTTGAGCAATAATGCATTATTTGGTTACATATTAACCAGGTAGCGAAAATAAGTGTTTAATAGCAATATTTTTTAATTAAATATTAATTTTTTTGATTATTAAATGCTAAAAAAATTTAAAACTTCTAAAAAAATTTTATGTTCTTGATATAACGTTATATTTAACTTATTAAAACATGAAAATAATAAAATGGATAAAGTACATCATATTTGAAAATATAATACTAAAACACTATTCAGTTAGCTTTTAAAGATTAGATAAATGCTCTAATGCCATAAAATATTGATAAAATATTAAAGTTAAATTTGTTTTCACAATATCGGAAAATACGTGAAGTATTAATAAAAGGGTCACTTCATTTAAATGCATTCTAAACTGCAGCATTGCACGATTATATATTTTATGGATGATTGTATCAATGATTTGTCAATGATTTTCAGTTAAAACCAGAATATAAAAAGCTTATTGTTATAAAATATTGCTTCATTTTTATGTATCATTTATATATGTAATACCTGTTATAACAAGATTATAAATGTCTTGATAATAAAATGATTTAAGACGTCTATTTAATTTTATGTCTTTTTTGTAGAAAAGGAGAAGAAATTGTATGGCAATTTTCTTAATGTAAAGAATAGTTTCGAAGCATCTTTCTCAGTGAGCATTTCTGTGTAAGTCTAGTCAATAATTCAGAAGGTAAAAATATTTTTATTTCTTACGTTTTTTGTAAATAAAACGTATTTATTAAGAAAAAATTTTTGGTTTCAATAGTATATTAAAAATAAAACTTAACTTCAGTGTATAAGGAATTTACTAAAGGTATCCATAGTTAAAATCCCAAATTAAACTCTATGAATAACGTTTATTTATGGTAAGGATAGATTTAAAATCTGAGTATATTTGGTTGCATTATATAAAATAATTGGGTACATATAATCATTAAATTAATAGATTTTAAGGTATGGTTTTACAACTAATATATTAGAATAATATAATAAACATAATGATTTATGTTTTTACTGTGTGGAGGAAGGGGATATTCCCCTTATTGCATGTCTGATAAAGTTACCAAAATTCACTACCAGAAAGGAAATTATGAAATGTTATGAAAAACAGAATTTCCTGCTAAAAAACTCTCTATTTGATTTCTTTGGAATATGAATGGTTCATTATGGAAAAATAGGAATGTTTACTTCAGTCAGTTATCAATAACCTCTTTCAGAGCCTGAAAATGTTCAATTCTTTATTAGCCAGGCCAATAAAATATTGTTTTATATGCTCTTTTAAATAATGTCCAACAATTGTTTAATGGTATTTTTTGATAATTAACATTTAATATATGTTTATTTTTGTGTCTACCATTCCTTGCCTCAGGTGGGAAATATAATCTGCTGTGTCAATTATAAATGTTCTATGTGTCCTTTCCAACATAATGCGTTTCATTTGTTGAAAGATACTCAATTTATATATCAAAATCTGACTTATTAAATTCCATAATTAATCGAATATTAAAAGAGTCATTTTAAGCATTTCTCAGCACTCAGTGGCAAATCTCATAAAAACATGTGTGATAACACATTATAAAAGCTAAGAATTTAGGACAACTCTTTTAAATTCTTCTCTGTAGTTTTATTAAAAGATGTCAAAAGTGGTTAATATGTGATAAATGCTTCTAATAAATTAAGCAAATAAAATAACACAGATTGAAATATTCCAATAAATTAACATGTCGTGATTTAATGTAAAAACATGTACCTAGTTCTTGAAAGAAAATTGTTTTTCTGGAAAAATAATGGCATATACTGTTTTTTGACAGTATTTCCTATTTGGTAAACTTTGTCCAAAGCAAAGTTTTATATCGCAAAAGCATTTAAAAACACGAAAGCAATGAAGCAAATTTTGAGCATTTAAAAACAAACCTAAAAAGGAGCAAAATGCTCAAACTTTTTAAGCTACGAAGTTATTAAATTCTGAAGACCATATTCTTCCCATTCGCGTTTAAGAAAATAATTGATCGTCAACGTATTGGAAAAAAGGAGAATAAGTTCGTTGCAGAGGTAAAAGCATCACTTTGCATCTGCAAAGAAAAAATTGGAAAATTAAATAATAAATATTGTTTTTTAAATTACGCTATCGGAATGCCAAGAAAATGAGATTTAAAGTCGTATGTATTTTTCCTTTCATTTATGGTTATGCATTGATCACCATTTTAAAAGGAAGAAAGAACCTCATTCTTCTATCCATGAATGAGCAGAATTCTGAAACGGCGTACATCATCGCCCAGGTAGTTTTACAATGCATTCAAATCAACATAAATTATGGTTTAACTTAATTACAAATGTTGTAATCAAAATTTTGAATGAAACATTTATTATTTATGTTTTAAACTAGCCGGAGGCCAACATCACAATATAAGTCAATTCCTTTCAACGACTCTCTTTTCAAAGCCAAACAAATATTTAAAAGAAATACCATTTTATTTACATTGACTTCTTTCTTCCAGAAATATTAACACAAACTTGCAGGATAGTGTCGTTCCTATTAAGAGGTATTATTTATCAGTTGTAAATAAAATACGTTTAAAAATATATTAGAATAGAAAATAGTTTATAAAAAACATGTTCGATTTTCTGACATGTGACAGTAGCTGTAAAGATTTTTTTTTTTAATTTTTAAATAAAATAAAATGTTTTACTACTGAATTTAAGTATAATTAAAACTAAACTAAATGGGTTAAATGAACAAAATAAGTCAAAATCAATTCTGGTTAATTTTAAATTAATTTAAAATTTGCAACAATTTAAAAAAAATTCGTACTTATGAATATTTTACTAGCATCCTTTTTTACTATTGATGCAAGAACCGTAATCAATGTGACTTTCCGAGCATTATCAGTGAAGTATAACTGCCTTTCAAGTGCATAAGATTTCTATTCTTGATATTACTCAAATTGGTGAAAATTATTTTATATTTGTTATTCTTCATTTCATTAGTCTATATAAAGAGAGAAACATTGCTGCTTATCTTTTTAAGATACTATTCGTTTAATACAGGCAAAACGTTTCTGTACCAATTAACAAAGCATGCCGCAATCGTTTAGTTTTTTTAGTTTGTTATTGTTAGTTACAATAATTTTATATTTTTTAATATGAAGATTTGATGTGTAATTAAAAACATTGAAAATACAGCGTGAACTTCTGAAGATTGCAAATCTGAGAAAAGGTCTAAGCAACTATGTTTAAAATGCTAATAAGAATTCTATGATCTATTATAAGTAGATGACTAATTATAAGAAATACATGACAAATTATAAGTACTAAAGAAAGTAAAGTAGCTCATTTTTCATAAGAAAATAAATAATATTTTCTTTAATAATCTTACATTTTATGAATGAACACCTAACTTTATTACTATTTATTTTTAAAGGTAAAGAATATGAAATTCTTAAGTGTCGTCATTTTATGCTGCTGCCTTATAGTAAAATTGAGAGCAGAAACCAAATGCCAAGCTGAAGTTAGGGAAGGCATGGAATTGGGTATATCTATTTCATTAAAATTTCTTTCAACTCTAATAATTGTAATCATTTTATGTAACTGTAACCTACAAAATATTAAAAGTTCATTAATTTTCTTTTATGAGTTTTTTACATTATGCATTTGTAATATTTGATAAACATAATTGAATTATAAGTTTATCATACTTGGATTATATAAGACTGAAGGTATATTATGTTGTGTTCCTAAATAACACACCTATTGCATGTGTTATGTTGTTGAACGTCTCATTGTAGGATTCCAATCATAATTTCGCGTTTAAGTAATTTACAAACATTAGGTCCGAGTGAAATGCATTTATGTCATTCATATACTTCTATTAATAACGATAACACAATATCATTATTGTTATTCACAAAAAAAATTCAATTTAATATTTGCAAAAGTAACAGATACGAAAATAAACTGGGTTGTTCTAAGCTTAATAATATTAGCAGCTATTTTTTCACCAGGGAAAATAAAACTAAGTTGTATATTTTCGAAAGAAACTGTTGTAATACTGATAATAAACAACAGTTGACAGAAGTAATGTCAACTGATCAAAAATTTAGGAATCATGTGTTGATATTCGAAGAAACCAATGGTACATTCAGTCGTATTTTTTTACGATGGTTAATGAAAAGTACGCTTTTTACCAGGAATGTTTGAAATCTGAATAGCATTAGCACACTTGGACTGCATGAAACTCTGCTAAATATTAGTAATTCCCTCATTTATTTCATACATTTGTTTTTGAAGCTCATCGCATTTTCATATCAATGATATTGACAAATTACATTCAGATAGCTGAAAATAATGAAATTGTTATGATGACTATAATTTAGCTGAAGATTTTGATATCTCATTTTACTATAACATCACGCTGAAAATCACATTGATGAGAGATAGAAGTGGTTGAAGTTGAGATCTTGAAAATTAGTTCTTTTACATCGAAGAAAAAATACCTGCATGTTATTTAAACTTTGATTAGATGTTACTGATTCATTATTCACTTGTAATTGTAGACTGAAATGCCTTGATTCTTGACATATTGGTTTCAACAAAATGACGAGAGAATAATGTAGGAATAACAATCTTCTCTTATCAATACATTAGATTCAATAAGTGTCAATATTTTGTGAACATTAAATAACGTTAGACAAGCCACAACTCTCATCAATTAACAAATATTTTGAAACATTTTAGTATTACAGTAGTATTACATTACATTAGTATTAGTCAAAATTGTAAATTTCCCTTTAAATACTCATCGATCGAACTTATTAGAGAAATAACTGATTCCCAGTATGTTTCTACTGCATACCTAGTATCTTACTATTTATCTACTTATTTGAATTTCTATAACACTCTCGAAGACTCGTAAAACAATACACTTAACTGTTATTTTATTGGATTCAGTCATGTTGTGAGTCCTCAACACGACTAAATCTTAATTTCTCAGTAGTACTGCTTGTACCAATATCCACAAGAGTTTTTCGAGTGATTGATTATTTAATAATTAGGTAATCTGTATAGTTTTGATATAAATGATATGATTATTAACGATATTGTTGAAATTATAATTATCTTAAATTAAAAAATAATTAAAGCAGTACTTTTAAAATTAGAATTATAATTAATAAAATTAGAATTAATTGGAATAACTTCAACTATTAACTTTTAAATAATTTTAAGCATAACGAGATATATTCTGATTAAAGTAATTTTTTAATGATTATGTTTTAAGCAATTCTTATTGTTTTGATATAAAAGACATGTTATGCATAAAGCAATTTATTTTTCTTTCAACCAATTTTTATCATCTATCATATAATGATTTTGGTGTTACACTGTAAAGCAAAACAATTTTCCACGACATTCGTGCTTATTTTCCTCCCTGGCTTCATTTTTTGTAGAGGTTCGGAATCTCTTTTAAACTGTCAGTCTTGCTCTAATGATTCCTTGTGTACAAAACACAATCATTGATTGACAAACGAACCAAACATCACATTAGACACTTAAATTAGACTTCAATCTGACAATTTTATCTAAGAAAAGCCACAAAAATTCCACCGACATCAAAGTTTAAATTTACGGTAAAATGGAATTGAGTGATGCTGCAATTGCTGATAAGCAAGTTTCGCAGATAATTCACAAAATTATAAAAAAAAAAGAAACGAATCAACAAATATAGATTAGAAAAATTTGCAAGATAAATAAGTGACACAAATATATTTATTATTTTAAGAATTATAACACTGTTAACGTTTAAAAATTTATAAATTTACTTATTTAAAAAAACTCCTTAAGAGTAATGTACTTTCGTTTCATAGAAGTCCTTCTCTACAAAGAATTCAAGCATGTTTAGTAATTCATGCACAGCATATTAAGAAATTTTGTATTTTTTTCTGCAAATATTTTTTATTATTTTTTAAACCAAGAAATTGTATAATATACGACATTTTATTTGAAATTTCTGTTTAACTTATTACGGATAATTTCCATCTTTGAAAGTTAGAATCATTGAAATCAATAAATAATCAAAGACGTTTTGTTTCGGATTTCAGCTGCAGAAAGTGTAGAGGATGTTGATTGGCCTTCTTGCAATGCTGACGGCTCTTACAAAAGTCTACAGTGTGGTTTTGTAGGCTGTTACTGTGTCGATAAAGATGGAGAAATGGTTACAGATTTCGCAAATGAATCCGAAGAAATTGACGCTCTTCCATGCTTGCAATCCATGAGCCAGTGATAAAAATATCATATTGTTCTATTTATAATTATAATAAAGTATCCTTATATTGTATATATATAATTAATTATGTCGTAATCTTTATTGAACATGTAACCATAATTATAAAACGTGTTAAATATAAAATCATTCATATCAGAAGAATTGTGAAGTTTCCTATTAATATACTATTAATCTGACACTGTAATCTACTATTTTTCAGTTTGACATCTATATAATATACCTCTATTAATATAATGCCAATAATTTTATTAAAAATTTCAGTAAATCATAGCTTTATTTTTTAACTCTATGAATACAAAATACTGTGTTTTCTTTTAACATGTAGAACTAAAAATACATCTTGATTACCATGCCGACCAGGATAAACCATTAAATTATGTAAAAAGCAGTCAATACTTAAAAGCATCCATATAGATTTTCTCTTTCGATTTGCACTCGAAAAACGTGAAATAGTAGTATTTTAGAAATAGTACAATTTTTAATTCACCGAGAAGTGAGGAAGATGCTGTTTTGTTTTTCCGGGAAAAATGTGTACTCTCTCTTAATAGAATATGTGTAAAAGGATACGAAATGAAACTATATATAAAGGAAAGTACGTGGAGGTGTAATGTGAAAAGCTGTCAACAAAAAAAGAGCCTTCGATCTGACACTTAATTAGTGATTCCAGATTACCATTCTTAACAGAACTGCACTTCATGTACTTCTGGGCAAAGGAATTAGCATCTATTAAGTGGAGCAATAAATAGCTAAACTTTTGTCACTGTTATTGACTGGAACAATTATATGCGGGTGGTTTGTTCCCCAGATTTACTTTGAAAATGGAAAGGACGAATTGGTGATCCTGTAAAAATAGTCGAACTGATGATAGATTGTTCACACAAGCACTGAAAAAAGCAATTCTAACAGAGTGTTTCCATAACAATGGATATTCGGATAGTTATGCCATAAAAACCGAGAGTGTTTTCTTGTTCAGGTTTCGAATCGAGAAACAAGCACACAAATATTAATGATTGTAGATTGTGTAGGGAAAGGATCGACAATTTATTCTGATTGTTGGTGAGCCTACAAAATGTAAGAGCTTGAAAAGGTTGGTTACAGCCATTTAAATGTGGGTCATATTTTTTATTTTGTTGATACAATAAAGGATGCTTACATTCAAAATGGAAAGATTGTAGGGCTTAATTAAGAGGCGAAACAAAAGGCAAAGAGGTACGGGTTGTCGCCATCTAGAGTCTTATTTTGCGAAATTCACGTGGAGAAAATCCTATGGACAAGACAAGCCATTTGACTTCCTGTTGAAAGCAATTGCTGAAATATGGAAGCCATAAATTATGTGAGTGATTGTAGCTTGGCAATAAACTTGTAGTCGTTTTGATCCCGGTTGCCATGGAAATTAAGATGTACCAAAAAATTCTAAATATTTATTTAAGATTAAAGCTAAAGGAAGTAAGACCTATAAAATATTACAAACTAAAGGAAAAACAGAATTTGGTAACAAGAATATAGAAAGCATCTTGAAAACATCACTTTTAACTCAGGTTATTTAATTATTTTTATGGAAAGCTCTAGACATTTTCTTATTGCAAGTAAATTTACTATTTTTTGCTCCTTATTTGAAGTTAACAAAAAGCACATTTTTATTTATTTTGAGCCTTCTAAGCGTATTTGAATCAAAAGTAAAGTTGATTTACTCAAAAAAGAAAAGCTTATATTTTCATTTTATTCTGTGTAAAAACCTTATCAACAGAGTAAGAAATATACCTTTGACGTAAAAGATTTAAAAATTGGAAATTCTCAATTTGATGGTTTACAAAGACTGCACAATCAAGCTTGCACAGATAGTGAATATGGAATCTTAATTTTAAATAAGAAAATAACGCTTCAAACATAACATAAAAAATTTCAGATGAAATTGTCATAATGATTAATTAAGCAATAAATAACTAAAAAGTTATTCAAAGTAATAATTAAATTGTTTAACCCATAAATATCATACAAATATCAAATTATTGGCAGTTGATTTACTGATAAATCAAGTTTATTAATAATAAACAGAAAAGTCTAGATACCATGCATGAAACTCATTTAATATAGGCTAATATAACTCATTAAGTTCTTAAGTATTCCACTATTATGTTATTTTTATGGACTTAAGAATTGAATTTTATATATTAAATGGCATAATAAACTTTAAGAAATATAATAAAAGTATCAAATATACCAAAATTACAAAGTAAACATCGTTATATAATCTCGGTAGACAGTGTATACAAAAGTTTACTGATATTAGATTTAAAAAGTCATTTTTTTTCTACATGCAGCAAAAAAGTTAGTTTCAAAATATTTTATAAAATATTTGAATTTAATTAAAACAGAATATTTAGAAAATTCTTAAAATTCCCTGTGATTTGCTTGAGGGTTTAAATCAATAATTAAAATGGCCTATACAAAGGAATGTACTTCATAATATTAATTCTATTCAATGTTTAATAAATATATTTCAACGTGCAAAGGTTTCTAATTCAATAATGAAATCGTCACAGATGCCGTAATTTCTAATTTTTTGGTGACGAAAAAATGTTGCTAAGATGACATAATGCAGCGAAGAAATAGTAATTGCGATGTAATATATTCCTGAAAAAAACTAATACATCTAACCAAAAATTTAAATCTGATAAATAATAAAAATCAGTACATAAATATATTATATAATATATTTGTACATAATATTGAAACATAAATATATATTTTTTAAATATTAAGATTTAAAAAAAAAAAGAAAATGTAAAAATATTAATTAAAATGCGAAAACGGAACACAATGTTTAAATTTCATCATGATGACGTAAACACTAAGGTTGCCAAAGTAGAATTTTATACATAATTCTTATTAGTATCCATCCCTATGACATCATAAGAATTAGGTTATAATGATGCTTATATAATATACAAGAACCAAGTTAAAATGATACTTATAGATTGCTACCAAATCATCCCTAATACAAACATTGACCATCTCTAACCATAAAAAGTTCTTTTCAAAAGTATTTGTGGGAATCATATAAAAATATATGCATTGTATTGATAAGTAATTAAAATTTTATATCTCTATTAACTACATCATATCAAAATTTCTGATATATTTTTTAGTAGTTTCGATTTTTCAGCTGACTTTAATTAAATCGAAGAAGAAATATTAATCAGAAATAAAATAAAAATAAAAATGTGATAACGTAATCAGATATTTATTTGTTTTATTATTCAACAATTACTTTCTTTTGTATATGAATTCCATGTGATTTACAATTTAAGTAAGTCTTGAAAAAATTCTTCTTTCAAAGTGCATGAGCAAACGTTGCTTGTTAATCATTAAGATATCATACATCTTTGTGGAAAATTACCCACTCATGAACCAGAAATTTTAAATTTCTAATATATTTTAAAGAAAATTCTATATTATGACTCAAGAAGTTTAATGATATTCTGTATTAAACGTCTTGAATAAACTTTACCATCAAACTTCTGAACACTTCTGAAAGTGTTCGAAAAATAAAACACTTATGGCTTTCGAATATTTCATCATATTCTGATGAATTTAATGATGATAGTTTATTTTGATCATACCTTATTCACCTCATCACCTTTTTATTCGTACCTCTAGGACAACATCATTCTTTATAATTATTGAGAAAATTAATTTCTTCAATTTAAAATTGATACAAATTTTATTCTTAAACTATTTTCTGTAGAAAATCTCCAACCTCATTTTTCTAAAGATAACTATGTAGCGTAATACAATTGTCAAAGCTCTACAAATTAAATAATAATTTATTTGTGATTAAAAACAACAAGAATCGCGTATATTTGATGATCACTAGACGAAAATTCACAAATAATCAAATTTTATAAATCAATTATTATTTGAAAACATTATTGTCTAAATATATTTCATTTGCTAGACTTTGGCATATAAAAATCTAATAATTTATTAAGATTTATATTTATATCATTAACCAATTTTATTATAACATTTGATCATCCATACACGAGGAAACTTGTCAAATCCCAACAATAATTTTGATTTATTTGTGATATAGTGGAACAAATTTTATAGAATTCATAAAAGTCCTACTGAATTTGTTCAGATGCAATTGATTTTTTTATATCTTAAGCAAATTATTGAATACTTTTATACCAATTCAAAAGCTGATATTTAGTCGATTTATTATGAAGTGGGTAAGCTTTGAATAAATAGCAATAAAAATTATTTATTTTATATATTGTTGTATATTCTATTTATTTCCTTAGATTCGATTCTCGGAAATGTAGTGATTAATCTAGAGAGCTTTTGGAAACTTTAATTTCTATAGAATTAGTTTTTTACACTAATTTCCATTCTATTACTTAATATTTTGCTCAAATAATTACTTTTTTATGTAGAATGGAAAATGATAAAAATATTTATACGAATGCGTCTTTATTTGCAGTTATTATTTTCGATTGTTCAATGAAAATATATTTATTGTACATCAAATATAAAAACTGCAATATGTAATATAAAAATTCCCGTTTGTAATTATTTATTAAATATACCCAATGAACAATCCCTCCAGTGCTCCAGTAATAGACCCTCAGCATCCCTTTATAGTTTTTCACAACTTCTGAAGTTGAAGGGAACCTTTCTTTTATTTAGCACTGACAATCACCAGAATTTTCTGGTACTGATCAAAGTAATTATTTAAAAATGAACTTTGATGTTCCTTTTAATGACCAGCACTTTTATTAGGAAAAATGTTAAGAATTTCGAATTTTGAAGTATACTCTACGATTCTTGGATAAAGTGTTTCTGAGGTAACTCCTTATTCATTAGTTTTGCATTCCCACATTTGACAGATATATCATTAAATGTCTTTGTGTGGCTGGCTTCTTAAACATAAATCATCAAAATAATTCTAAATAAAGTGTAGTTATATATAACTTATGCTTTCTATTCTTAGTATGATTTCAGTAGTTGTGGTGAAAATTGTATTTCATTTTTAATAGTTCTTGTAAAAAACATAAATAAAATTATGTCTTTTTCAATTATCCAGTAAATTTAGTACGGATATTTTCTACAAAACAATGTCGATAACATACTGTTCAAAAAGACCGAAAAATTCACAAAGACTTGAATAGCAACATACGAAAATAAATTTATAAGTGTGGTTTAATATGAACATTTTTTATTAAAACAAGAAACATTTTACAAGAAAATTGCTATTTGTATCTGTGAGTGAAACACAATAATAAGTTTCTCTTAAAAACTAAATTAAACTTTACATTTCAACACATAGTCTTAGTATTTACAAAACATCAGCTCATTGTAGTTTCTGATTGCAAAGATATGATGATCAAGTGTGCAATGTTTGCACCTCATGCAAGCCCCGAAAATTATGTCCACATAGATTTCTAAAATTTATAGAAAAAATAGCGTATTATTTATGTAAAAATAAAATTTTTCATTTTAAGAATGTTTTAAGAGCTTTTCACAAGTATAGTTATATTGCTCTTGAGAACTTATTTCTTTTTTTTTTTTTTTTTTTTTTTTCCCCTAACGGTGGGCACTGGATAACAGCCTTTCTCCACAACAAGATAGTAAACGGGTCGTACTCATTTACCGTTAACCAGTAGGTACCTGTAAGCTAAGTCACGAGACGCGAGAGATGGGGGTTCGAGAATAGTGTCACACCACCACATACTCGTTTATAGGGTGGGGCACATTCAATCATCATCAGAAGAAAGGACAAGAAAACACAGAGAGAGAGAAAGAAAACGTTCATGCCCGAACCCGGGATCAACAGTCTAGGAGTGAGAAACGCTAACCACTCAGCCGTCAGCAGGCATTCATTTCTTAGATAAAGTAGTTTCTTTCATCATAAAATATAGAAAAATGTTAATACAAAAATATTTTGGAAGCATTAAAAATTAATATTTACAATTGGATAAATATCTTAAATAACATATCATAGAAAAAATACATGTGTAGATATTTGTTACATAACTTTATTTGTGATTCTTTTTTTAAAAAAATTAATTTTTTCATAAATGTACAAGATATATATGAATGAAATTAAGTTTTCTTCAAATGTATTGAATAATGAAATTCTAAATGCATTGAACAAAGAAAAGGGTGAACTTTCAGATTACTAATTCAAGTACATAGATGAAACTAGAGGTATTTAATCTCAATATTTTAACTTTTAAATCAAATTTTCATCTCGAATACATCTTTGTCTTACAGTGCAAATGTTAGAAAATATGGCACATTTCTTCACAGAAATACAATGTGTACTTCTTCACAGTACATTTCATAATATCAAAATGAACATAAAGAAAATGAATTTCTATAGAAAGCTATGTGACTGAATATATAATTAAAATACTCAGAAAGCTACCATCATGTTGTGAAGCCTAAGAAAAATGTATACTCTAATTGCTATTGAATTTGCAAAATGGAATCGTTTTTCAACAGTTGATATGAGAATAGCCGAAGTGTGGCCTTTTATTTGATACACACACACACACATATATATAAAAGGGGAATAAAAATATAATACATCTATATTACTTGTAATATTTTATTATCCACTTTTGTAGCGATAACAACAAGTAATTTATTTCTAACAGAAAATTATCAATTTCATCTTAAAAAATTGTTAAAAGAAATTTTCAAAACAAATATTTCATGCATTTAAATTTACAAATTTTAGGTTTAATAATATATTTGATTATTAATATTTATATGACTGCCTTTCCAGCTTTTTTAGAACAATGTTCAAGTTATATTTTTATTTTAAATGAAATTTTTATTGTAACAGCTTTATTCCCTGAATCAAATCAACAGTTTCTATAAGCATCTTGATTTTGCGTGATTTCAGATTGTAGCAATCCATTCTTTATTTTTCTATTTTGGATTGTTATCCACACATTGTTCCATTATTCTGCGTACTAACTTCACCCTACGATTTTCTGAAGTTATATGAGAGATTGACAGTTCAATGCTTGTTGATTATTTTCCTTTCTATTTTAATTATTGCATAAGCTGTCAGAAACTTCTCGTTCTCTCTCATATATATTTCCTCACACATATATATTTCCTCGTGTTTTGCTTTGTTTTTTGTGTATGTGTATTCAGAGCAGTTTTGCTTAATCCGTGGCATTTTTTTTTCTACTTCAATTATAAATATTCATCATTTTAAAATTTCTTTCTTTCAGTATTATTTTCTTCCGACTTTTTCTGATTCTCTTCATGAGGTAATTATTTGATGAAGATTTATTTCTATATTGATATATTTTATTTCAGCTATATTCAAATTAAATTGTTGTTTTAAAAAGCACTTATACATACATGCCTGTGTATTCAAAATTTATACTGCACCATAAGGTTAAAGGGTTTAGAATACTGGAATATATTAGTTTAGTATATTAGATGTGCTTAGAGATAGACTCTAGCACATCTTAATTTTGAGCCAGGGTCACGTGACAAGATTGCATTTGAGATGACACCTTCTTCTCCATAAAATTGAACACGTCCCAACCCACAAGGATCTAGTTACCTAGTGAGGGAGAATGGGACAAAACACAAACAGAAAATCTTTGAATTTTATGTATTAACTTTAAATGAAAATACCAATTCTGGCTCTCTAATTATTCTACAAAATTATTCGAAGGTAATATTTTCGATAAGGGAATTTTAGTTTTGATGATACACGTACCATACGTTAGTTTTAATGATATGCGTCTTGAATAATGACATACCATATGTTATCTCCTGAAATGAAATCAATATAGTTAATAATAAAAGCAAGATAAGTAAAAAATAAGTTCTTACAATACTTTTCTTTAATTCGCTGCACGTGAACATAGTATTAAAATATTAATATATGATAAAATAATTCAATAATAAACAATGCCTCTTACGATATCATTTGGTATTTGTTTTGTTAGTGTTTCCCTTACTTCTTATATATATCATTCGAAATATTTTCAGCATATATCTTTTAAAATTACTTATTTCGCAAAAAAATCCATTCAGTAACTGTTGATGTTGTCCAAACATCAATTAATGTTGATGTTGTCCAAACATCAATTTCATCTTCTTTCGAAGATTAAATATATGGATTTCATATAGTTGGAATGCAATCTAACACATTTTCTTGTTTATTAGAAATATATATTTTAATTTCACGTCAGATGACGCAGCTGCGATCATTGTCTCTCATGAAAAAATAGTTGGAGTCACTTATATTCATGTCAACAATATGTCTGTATTCTCCGTAGACACGTGTTGAATATAAGTCAAATTGTTACATATATATATCCAAAACATAGTTGATTTTTTATACCATAAATAGTTTTTGAATGCTTTAGAATTATGATAGTGATTCTCTTCTCATTGACTAATATTCGTTTATGCTTAGCCAAAATTCTATATAGAATTTTACCATTATTTCTGATTTTTCTAATTAATTACACCAATTTTCTTAATTAGATACAACATGAAGAAGAATAAAAATCACTGATAAAAATAAGACAAAACTTAAGAGAACAAAGAATGGGGGGAAAAGTCATAAAGATCACGTCTTCGTCAGGGTCAGCCATGCAAACTAAATACTTAATATATTTCCTCACATCTTATAAAAATCTTCGAGCAATTTCCTCGATGAGTTTCTGTATTAAAGGAAAGGGGTACGAAAATATTCATATCAAAAATTTAAATAAACAGTATATGGAAGCAGTGTCCACAAATCTATATTAAAAAAAGAAGAAAACTAATATATTAAAAATATTAGTACCAGCAAATAAAAGCCTATTTATGGGGTAAAGATATGATTGCCAAAAGTAATTTGAAAAATTTTGAATTAAGTTAAAAAGTTAAAGCAGTTTAGAATCTCTATGATGTAAATTATAAGTCAAATTATATTTAAAGGGAAAGTAGGTATTTTCGGGATTATTGTAAAAACTTCAGTGATTGGATATTGCCCTCCTATAATTATAAGAACTATGCATTAATCTTACAAGTAATTCTTTATGTTTTAAAATAAAATTGTCAGGAATATCATTGTCCTTAAGATGATTAATTAATCTTATAATTTCATTTCTAGTAAATTTAAAATTATTGAACACATTGTAAATGCTATTTAATTCATTAAATATAACATTCCTATAAGTTTTTTAAGAAATACTAGAGTTTCAGTATATTAATTTGATAACTTTAAAATTAAGTTGACTGGTTTTATCAATAATATCAATATGAATAATCGAATTTTCAATATTGATATATAAATCTAAAAATGCTGTTCGAGATGGCATCGTTTGGTATTCGCCAATGAGCTTAAACCGAACTTAAAATATTTTCTACGACTTCTTCTATTTTCTACTATTCTTCTTTGAGACTACGATTTCAGTCTCAAAAAGTGATATTTCCTAAAAACGTCACTTGTACATTAAACCACAACATTAAAGTTTACTTCCTTTTTCCCCATGAATATTTGGATCAGTTGCTGTTATATTAGAAATTTGCTATCTCTATGAAACAATGAAATTCGTTGAATATTCATTGCCATGAAAATTTATTTCCCCTTTTATCTTTTAATAGTTAAAATGAATGGGAAGTTTAACATTAAACAGCCTGTTTTAAAATATTCATCTTTCATTCAAGGACAACAACTTAATACTGTGAATCATTGTTCTATAAGATGCTCACTCGTGTAACATTATTATCAAATTCATCACTGTGCTAAATTTTTTCCTCATATCTACTTTTCTGTCATCTGTACTAAATCTTGTGATGACTAATATATTTTCCTCATATCGGCATTTTTTGTTATTCACTAATTTTTCTAAATAAAAGCTACCGGGTTATTTAAATTTGGTTCATGATTAATTGATAATATCATGTACAATGTATAATTAAATTAATATTTATCATTATTAGTATTTATAATATTAGTATTTGTCAATAATCGTATGTTGAAAAAATACATTATGTTCTATCAATAGACATATTTTCCTTCTGAAAATTAAAAAAAAAAAAGTAAACACTTAAATTTTTTACTTTTTAGCCTATTTGTAATTAATTTTTATCAATACAGTTTCAAACATAACTATTAAATAAAATACTTTATAATATATTTTTTACAAAACAGCTTTTGACTTTTTACTAATTGTTTAAAAGAAGTATGCAATTAATTAAATTATTTGTCTATATATAATACACATATACATACTTTGAAATGTTTCATATTTAACATATTTATGATTTGGTGTGTATGATTTTTTATTATAATTGTAAAATCCTAAATGTAAATAATGTAAATCTATTTTAATTAAAATTTTTCGGCATCAAAGTTTAAGTTATAATTAGTTATTTTATGCAACCCTTGGTTTTGAAGTCTCTAGAGTAACTTTATAATTCTACTATAAAAGAATCTTTTAATGGAAAAAAAAACATTATAATGAGTTTAATAATAATTTTGAATAGATTATGTAAATTTTAAATATAAGTGTTGAACAATGATAAATAAATTACTATTTTTTTAATGTTGTTCAATAATACTAATAATAAATACAGTTCATTAAATAAATGTATGAATTTTTTTAATTATTTAAAATTATTTTTTAAACTTATATGTGTAGTTTTGCCATTAAGATTTTAACACTTCAGTCCTTACTTAAATTTAAAATTGTAACTATTGGTTTTATTAATCAAAAATTGCTCAAGTATAAAATAATACTTGAGCTATAAATATGCCTAAATAATATACTTATACTGAAATATTACTCTTTATTCAAATGTGAAGAAAAAAAATTCTCTGATTTGGTATTTGCTAAAATTATAAAAAAAATAAATTATAATATAAATCACAGATAGAAGATATTTTAAACTTAGCATATTTTTGTCTGTACTATGATAAATTAGATAACAAAAAAAAACCAAAACGTTGCTAGAAACAACAATGGTAGCAAATGTTATTCCTTCTTTTGGATTACTCTTTATAAAAGACACCATGTGGTATAGTTCATTCATTTTTATTTCTTATTTCTTATTTTAATTTTGTGAAAAGAATGAAGTGACTAAAAAAAGAGAAAAAAACAAATTGACTTTCTAAAACAATCGTCTCCAACACATAAGACACTTAAGACACAACTGTATAAATATTAATTATATTAGGATTGGCATTGTTTCATTTTATTGTTAGGACAACATTTATTGTCTCACTGCTAGAACATCTGTTATAAATATGAAGGTCAGTAGTAAAGTGTCATCCCGAAGATTTATAGCACTTTGTAAACATTATTAATATAAAACAAGAGTTTTTGTTAGTCTTGCTCACAGTGGAAAAGATTTTTTGAAGTGGATACCAGCATCTGTTTTCTGATTTTAGTCATTTTGTAAGTATAAAGTTGTAATTTAATCTTAAATCAAAACTTCCTTTAAAAAAAAACTTGCAGTACTTTATACATTGTTTCTACTATTTTACAAAGGTACTTAAAAATTATATTATAACTTCCATTATTTCATTTATAGAATTTTTAATTTCCTTGCTCAAAAAAGTAGAAATATTATATTTCTTAGTAACATTACGCATTTACCTCTTATTATACAATTATATTTTGAGAAGTTGATTAAAACACATTTATATATTTTAATGCAATATTAAATATGAAAATGATTATAGTATATTATGATTCTGTATTAAAAAAAAAGAATAATTCTTCAGAATTACAAAAAGTATTGAAATCTTTCTATCACCATAATTTAAACAACAGAACAAGAGCTACAAAAAGCACAGATCCAGAAACAGGTTAAAAAGTTGAGTTTACTTAAAATTGGAAAAATAGCTATGATTTATTATTGCAGTGAATTATAATAAGAACTCTGCAAAATGGTCATCATGATAACTGCCATTCTATTGAAATCTGCTTAAGTTAATTATATATTTATGTAATAATCAATCATTCAGACACCTATGTAGGCTTGTCTAGCTTTATATTGTCCAATAAGCAAACGAAAAAGTTTTTTTTCTTTCCAATTAACTGACACATATATCAAATTAGTCTGTTTATTTTGTTGATATATGTATTATTATTACAAAGGTAATAAAATTTTAAAATAAAGGTAAAAAAATTAAAATTATAATAAAAGTAAAAAAAGAGATAATGAATTTTATTCTATTTAATCTAAGATATTTTAATTTTTTACTTGCTGTTCACAATACATTTATTTTGAATATAATCAAGATGATTTATAATTTGAATATTCTGATATTTCTGATACCTTATAATGGTACTCAATAAAATGGAAGATGTTGCCTGGTTCAACCTCTTTTACCATTATTGAATATTAGGGAATTTAAGAAGCTTTTTTATTTCTTGCATTACTTTTGATAGGGGAGGGGAATAAGGAGATTCTAAATTTCTTTCTTTCTTATGCACAAAAAAATAAAAAAAAAAAAAAAATAAAAAAAAAAAAAAAAAAAAAACGCATTATTATTAAAACCTTTTCTGTAGAAATAATATAAGTGGAAGAATCAAACTTCAACCTTCAATTGTTATGCTATCCAATAAGCGGTGTTAGTGAAGTGTCATGGACTCACGATGTACAAATGGTAGGACCACATCCTTTTCTATGGAAAATCCATGCTTTGGTAATATTGATTATTATTATAATATATTAAAGTCAATATCAAAATAACGAGAGTTTGATAATTCGAATTTTTTCATTCACGTCTGTCAAAGTGGATGCATTTTCAGAGTTTCTTCCCGTTGATAATGAATAAGACCAACAGGAAAAAAAGCAATAAAGGCTAAAAATAACCTTACAACAGTTTCAATTGTTAGGCTACCGACAGCTCGATTGTAATTAAAAATCTGATTTCCCATAACCTAATGAAAAGACCATACTCCTCCTACTGAAAAATTGTAACTTTAAACACTGATCATTATTGGAAATAAGGAGATAAATGTTGCACTTTCTAAAATGTTGTCTCTATGTAAGAGTCTGTTTGTCAGGAGATAGTGATCTTATATTTCTCAGGTCATTTGCCTGTACTTTTGAATACGAGTCTTTAACTGTAATAGCTCTTTTGGATAATAATTTAATATAAATAATTATAAAAAAACTGTACCAGTTTTTAGTCTTTATGCTAAATAGCGTGTCAAATTTTTTGGTTCAAAGTTTAACTTTATATAAATATGTGTAAATGCTTAAATATGTGTGATATCAAAAATATATTATAACAAAAAAGTTATTTTATTTATATTAACGTTTATGTAGAATAATTTTGCTTATTCAAATTATAAATGGATCAATATTTCATAATTATAATTTTATTTTAATATAAAAATGAATCACTACAATTATGATAAAGTTATCAATTTTTAGTGGAAAATCCCTTAAGTATAATATTTTAAATTTTTTTCAAGCATTAATTACAGTTACTAAGTTTTTAATAAATATGTCTTTATTAAAAACTTAGTAACTGTAATAAAAATCACAAAATATCTAACTTCAGTCTAAAAAATTCAGACAGAGAGTTGTCAGTCAATGTGAAGTATCTACTGATATTCACACGTCACAATGTATTATTTATACAACTGAAAGACTTGTTTGTCTCAGTAAAATGCTATTAAAAATGTTCCACTGAATTCAGAAAGAGGTCTCTTTAAACATAGGATTAAGTTATAATAATTGATATATCTATCAGTTCAATTTGAGATCTTGTATCAAGGAAATTTATCGATTTTTAAACTGTTTAATTTTAGAATCAACTTTCATGTTTATATTCAAATAACATTTTTTTCATTTTTTTCCAAAATTAACTATTCATCAATAAAAACAAATGTCTTATTCATCAATTTATTCCAGATAAAATAAATATGAAGCTCTTCTGCATTTTCGTCTTATGTTGTTGTTTGATTGTGGCTTCAAGTGAAGAAACGAAATGCCAAGCCGCAGTCAGAAAAGCTCATGAAATGAGTAAGATCATACTAACTATGACTTTAATTCTTTACTTTTAGTTATCAATTTCAATGATTTCAGTCCCCCAATCGTTTAAAATCTTCTTTAAAATCATATTCTGTTATTGAGAATTTTAAACAGATTAAATATTATCATGTATAGGCTAAATTTTTAATAGAAATTTTTAGATTTTAAAATATATTTTTATAACTGTAATGCTTAAATTAAAGTAATGCTAAAAATAAAATTTCTACTTTTTATACCTATAATATCATTATTTATCATGAAAATTTATTTTTATTTTCTATATTTAAAAAAATTATTTAATTTTCACTGTTACTTTTTTTTTATAAACTACACATTTATTTATTCCAAGTGCATTTTATTAAGTGAAATACTCTACATGTCAGCAAATGTACTACGATAATATGCCATTTAAATTCAATTGTTTCCATTAAAATAAAAAATTTATGTGGGAGAGAATTTTTCTGGCAAATCTATAAAAAAAACTTACTATCGACATTCGGGCATCTTTCTTGTAAATAATAAATTATTTAATATTTTCTTAGCCGATATTTTAAAACAAATAATTGGTGAAAGAAATTCGTTATATGCAAAAATATATATAAAAATATTGAAAATATGGTATAATTAGAAGTTTTCACACATTTTTTGTAAAACTTCATGATTAACTTATTAACGAAATAAATACGTTATCTGCAAGAATAGTAATAAAAATATTAAGATAATCCGGAAGTTTTTACTCATTTTTTAAAGTATTGTTCATACTAAATATTAATCAAAATTTTAAGCTCTAACCAATATGCTAATAAATACTTCGTTTTATAGGAGAACACACAAGTAAAAAAATTTAAATTTTCACGATTAATAAAACAAGTTTCATTTTTTTTATTTAAATATCTTTGATGCTATAATGTTTTTAATTTCTGGAAGAGACGTATTTTTTAAAATTTTATTTTCAATACGCTATGGTGATTCAAGGATAAAGCATCACATTTGTACCGATATAAATATTTTGTTTCTATGCTCTCATAAAACACATTATTTTCATAATAACTTATGAACATAGCCCATAAATCTATTTTGGGCTACTTTCTTTTAGCAGTCGCTTGTTAAAATATAGATTATTGTATAAATAGTTGCTTTTAGTATTTTCAAAAAAAATAACTTAATTTTATCCTGTTCTTTTTAAAACACCAAATGCATTTGTTCCTCTGATAATTCTTGTTTGTATTTTTTTAACATTGATGACGCGAATAGAGCAGGATTTGTAGAATTTAAATAGAAACTTTATGAGATTGTTAAGATCAGTCAATTAAATTATGTTTTCATGCATTAGTTTATCAAAAAGTATCAGCAAAAATTTTATCAGAAATTGATATTTAATTACATCAAAATTATAATATATTAAATGCATACAGATCATAGTGAACTAAAATATTTTAGGACTATTTCATATAATTTAAGATACATTTCATAAAAAATATCATCTTTTATGTGATAATCTCACTATTTTTATCGGAAAAAGTATTGTATAATTTTAATAGAACATTTGCATTTTATATTACAAATTATGAACCTCAGTCTATAATAATGTGGAAGTGTCTGCTATGAAGTGAAGTCAGAGATCTTTAAATAATTTGTAAATTTGTAGGTGCTGTTAAATAAAAGAAACGTAAAACAGCATAATGAAAGTAATTTCTGTGAGAAAATTTAATTTCTTAACTAAAAATATATTAAGTTAACTGCAGGGATTGTTAAATATTTTTTGCTGTAGCTCATGCTAAGGAAGTTATTTACGAATTTACAATCAACTCCTTCGAAAAAACTTGACTGAACATTTTTGATATCATAAACTTATAAATTATAAAATGATTTATGTGTAAATTAAAAAGAATGGGCTAAAATCATCTAATCTATGATTATAAATATTAGATTCGGAAAAAAGAAATCCATTATTTTCATATGATTTTCAAGACTTCATTTAATATATTTCGGATTCATTTAGTGAAAACATATGAACTGTTTCCGAGTCGATCTTTAACTAATTTGCGATACTAATTCTATTAATATAAAAGTCCACTTTAACCATTTCTGTGAACTTATCGAAATGTTCGATGATGGGCCTTCCTGTGCACTTTTAACATCAAAAGTACCCATGCTTAATGAATGAAACTATAATAATACGTAATTGGATATTACAGTATCAGGACCATTAACTCCATTTCCAATTCCAGTTGCCTAACTTGCATATTTACCTTTATTAAAGAAAAACTATGAAATGTAAAGAAATTTCTCTTTGCTGATTTCCAGTTTTAACATTCAGAAACTCACAACTGAATAGAACAAATTAATTACAAAATTTTATATTAAAAAATGTTTAGATTTTATTTTGTAATAAAGAGAGCTCTCTCTGTTAAATAAACATCATCATCTATTACTTTTGGAAGGTGTTTCAATAAATAATTATTACAATAATGATTATATTTTTAAATAAATAATTATATTTTTCTAAAGATATTGTTAATAAATAGTAATCTCATAAATTATTTTCTTAAAAAATAGTTGATGGAAAGATGAAAATTAAGCAAAACATATTTTAAATTCCATACCACGATAAATTAAAATAATTAATTTGTGTCTTTAAGAAACAAACATCTATATTACAAAAATATGAAATAAATTATTGAATTAGATTACACATTATTCCAACCAAAAGTTACATACTGTGCTTCATACTTCTTATTGTAAGTTTCTTCATGGTTTATTTTTGATGCTTTTTTAACGTGGCAAAAACAATTTATTTAAAAATTTAATATTAGAGTTTGGATTTCAGTTGCAAAAGGAGTGCAGGACATGAGTATTCCTGCCTGCAACGAGGATGGTTCTTACAAGAGCAAGCAATGCGGCTATTTCGGCTTTTGGGGCTGTTACTGTGTCGATGAAAATGGAAAGACGATTTCAGATGTAACCAGGCCTGGAAAGAATGTCGTTCTCCCATGTGAAGATTCATAGAGTCAATAATGTAAATGCTGGTTCTGAAAGTTTTCTCATAATTAATTTTACCTGTATTGCATGTATCAATAAAGCTCTTCTTAAGATAAAGACATGTTCAAAGTGATCTATACTGACTAACATTTGCAATTCTATCATCCAAAAACATTTGGAGAGATCAATAATATGCATACACAATGCAACTCTGCCGTCAATCTCAATGAATAGCATTTATTTATTTAAAAACGTTTCAAGCAGCTTACAACACTTCCTCAAAATATAAAAAATTTATTCAAATTATACAAAAAATACGCTCACCTCTACAATAATACTTTTTATTTAGAAAACTCAAATCGTAAATTTCACACCAAATTTGTAATGCTTGTAAAACAAAAAAAGGGGGGGTATGTAATTTAAAGATTATACTTCACAAAATTCGAATTTAGGTAAAGATATTCATCAAAATGTTCTCAAATTCAATTACATATGCGGCTAAGCATTTTTTTTAAAAAAAATTATTATAATTTTAAACACATCAGATAGGAGAAGTGTTTCAATAAGTATATTGTAATAAATTATCTTTCCTTGTGAACACGTCAAAAATTGTCAGTTCTCAAAATCACTGGATTAAAATTGAAAGATTCTAAATAAGTTTCTATTTGAATTCAAGGTACTTTTTGTGTCATACAAATATTTGTGTATTCACACTATAGAAATAATATTTTGACATACTTTCAAAGAAAAACAGTTAAAAATAAAAGTAATTCTAAATTACAAAATTCAAGAGACTATTGAATCTCAATAACTGGTTCTGTTTTTAAAATAACAAACTTTAAAAAATATTACTTGCTGTATACTTTATAAAGATGACACTTGCTGAGTAAAGAAATATCAATAAATATCAGTAAAGAACAACAATAAATAAACAGTTTCAATCAAACTGAAAGATCAATAAAAAAATTTTCTTTTTTTTTAAAACTTTTTGAGTACTAACATAAATAAGCCTGATTGCTTGAAACGATACATTTAGCTCTTATAACTGTTGTTGTTGTGTGCCAGCAAGGCTGGCAATATGGGGTGCGCTGCTCCACTTTTCCAACTGAACTTTATTTGGTGTGGAGTCCGACTTTCTTAGTACACACATGCCATAGGAACCCGTTTATAGGGTAGGCAACCATTCACACACAAAGAAAGACAAGAAAGAGAAAGTACATCCATGCCCGAGCCAGGATTCGAACCCAGATCCCACCCATCTGTAGTCAGGTACGCTAACCACTAGACAGGTTGGGCGGCTGTCTCTTATAACTGAAAACTATTTATAAGTTACTTTTCTTTCAAACAAATAATTACAAAATTTTACTTCTTTTATCTTTTCACTAATTCATTTTTTTATTCACATTTTAGATTTCATATGCATATTTATTATATTACATTATATATTTCATATTATAGAAAGTTTTAACATAATGTATAGCGTTTGATTACCTCACTTTTTTTGCTTTTTTGTAAATTTTTGAGTAAATTAAAAAATTATCCGAATTTTACAGAAATCATATTTATCTTAAGAAAGTCATATCCAAACAATCAAAAAATACAAAAAGACATTCTATTCTAAACTGTTTCCTTTTCTGATTATTTTGATTAAATAGTATCGAATGTTCAATAGAGAAAAGTATAGGTTACACATTATTTCACCTCTTTATTGTCGTCGTAAAATTGAAGCGCGTAGATAAAGGAGGTGGATAATTAGTATAATTTTTCTTTCCACGATAATAAATAAAACTTAGCTTTTTCTTAAAAAAGATTTCAATGAAAACTCCTTGAATGTTTTTAAAATCTCTGCACTACTTGTACAATCTCTAAACTTGAGTAAAAAAACAATTATTCGCTTTTATTCAAGGTGACATGGAGTTGCCCCATTGATGAATAGACTATTTGTGTAAGAGTATAAGAGATTTTATGTGTATAAATACTCTATTTTGTAAGCCACAAAGAATAACACAAATAGGCTATTTATCTGCTGTTCAATAAGCGATAATGTAAGATGCAATTATATGATGATAATAACTCAATCTAGCCATACCATCATATCAGTGATTTGATTTTAAGCACACATAAATCTTATATTAGACAGTTTTTCTTGTATCGTAAACCACATATGATATTTCCATGTAAAAATATCTTCACATTGGGAAGTATAATAAATACCAAAAGAGGCATGATTTTTAATTCAAAGGAATAGCAATTAAAAGTTAAAAAAAAAAAACGTTGAAAAAGGAAATTTTGATATTGACATAAGAATAATAATCTCCAATGGTTGGTAGTTTCATAAGCATTTTGATTTAGATCTTAGTTAAAGTGGATTGTTTAAATTTATGAAATTCTGAAATGTGAAGAATGTGCAAATTGTGTTATCCAAAATAAATTTTAAAGAGTATTTGAACAATGCATTGTCTTGAGACAAAGAGAATTACCAGAAAATGGTTTATGTTCAGTACTAAAAGTTACATTAAAAAGCTATTTTTAAATGGAAAATTCGTCTAGAACATCTAGATTGAGTATTTCTGAGAATCATACAAACGAGATTAACTCTGAAACCTGTAAATTAAAAATTTTCTCAATATCGAGTAATATGTATCTTGAAGTAAAGTTCTCTATTTTGGCTTATGGAAGTATTGCTACCATTTAATCCTTTTATAAACCAAATAAAATTTAAGAATATTAAATATTATTTAAAAACAATTTTATTCTACCTTCTAAAAGCAATAAAATATTTATTTTTATAGCTTTTAATAAGTAATATAAAATTGCAATAAAATAATGAAAGAGTAATCTAAATAGTAATATAAAATATATATATTTGATAATAAAATGAAATGAAAATAAAAATTTTGTGTAGGATGGTCGGTAGCTCTGCCGAACAATATTGCTTGCTTATGGAGAACATAAAATAATTTTTTAAAATTATTTTCATAAATTGATCAAAAAAACTATTACAAGTACTCAAACATAAACTTTCACAATTTTTAAAATAGTTTCTTTAGAAATTTCATTTACGTTTTTGAATGAAAATTTCTTTTAAATATCTTTTTATTAAATACATAACTTAACATTTATGTATTTAAATAGCAGTTTTTTAAACTTAACATAGGCCAATTCATTTTTACTTTTTTTTAATTTTATTTTGGGCTATTTCTTACATTGTTTCATAGTGTTACACATCGATGTCCTTCTAAGGTTATACGAGTGTTCGATAGTTTAATGCTCAATGATAGCTTCCTCCCTATTTTTATATATAATTGGATCAACTATCGGAAACTTTTCTATCCCAAATTTATACACCTAAACATATATATATATTGTCTTTTATTTTTATAAAAACTACATTTAATCAAGAAATATGTATAACCAGAAATTTTTCAGGTTTACCTTCATTTTGTGTTCTGATTATTTAGAGATGCTGTTCCCGAACCCATTTAATACAATTTCTTTTTGATACCATGTTGGATATTCTGGAGATTTGAAAGTGATTCTGTATTTATTATTTTGTACCATAAAGCGGCCAAAATTCCGCAGAAAATATAATTCTTGGACAATAGTTTCGAATCTGTTAAAGATAAAGAAAAACTTGTCCAAAACTTCATGCACAATTGAATGAAATATGATGATGCATTTTCAAGCAAAAACCTTCCCATTGATAGAATATCTATCCATAGTTCCATAGTTATAATATCCATCATCCACTAATATGATACATCCCATAATTAGATTGCTAATTGGATATCTCATGTAGTCGTAGAAGCTGAAATTTTTTGTATTTTTATGTCAAAGTGAAGAATTCGAGATAACAATTACTTGAATGTGTACTTATACAATCATTTTGAAATTTCTGTTTTACCGAGACAATGAGAATAATAAAGAAATCCATTAAATATCATCTGCTTAATTTGCAAATGGTGTAGCAACATTCCAATTCAATGTTACTTTCTGACTTGTGATTAAGAAATGATACATTTACAATGATACTTTTAAAAAGATATTAAATTATGATTTAACTTCATTATAAAAGTTATTTATTTTAGATGTTCTTGAGCAGTAGTTGCAATTAGATATGCAGTTTCTATCAGTTTAGCAAGTCAGCTTCCATAAGAATTATTTATTTGGGAAATATTCACTTGCAAATTCTTCATGATCAAGCCATGACATAGTTTTGATTGTTTCCGAGATATCCAGCAATGCCTCTTATTTTTAAAAGGACAGTTGTAAGAACTTTTAAGTATCCCATGAAATATTGGATTGATCATTGCAATATTCGTAGTTTGCCCTCTTTCTGAACCATTATATCTGTCAAATACTAGTACCCATAAAAGTTTGCTTCAATTACAATTTTAACAACAAAAACGAATGCAAAATTTAACATAAATGATCTGATTAAAAAATTTCAGTATAAATTAATTAATAATTTCCTAAATACTCTCGTTGGAAGTTATTTTCCCAAGTGACGTCACTCGATTAAATTCATACACACATAAGTTCGTGGTTTTTTAAAAGAGTATTTCCCTCACATCTTCTTTCTGTAACTCTTAAGTTTTCCAGAATACTAAGGATCTAATTCCTTTTGTTTGGCTCCCGATTAACTGAAAATAATGGATAGAATGGAAACTACGTTTACATTTATAATCACAATTATAATTGTATAAATATTAGCATTATAATTCATTACTAACTTTTAAAATACTAATACTATTTACAATATATAATCTAGTTTTAAAAAATGATTGATTAGGGCGTCGTTCTCGTTATCGGAAGGTAATGAGTTCGAATGTCAACTTAATAGATTTATTGTATTGACTAATGGTGACTGATGTTCGTTACATATGTAACAGCTGCCATGTCCTCCATGGGAAATGTTTATTCTGGTGGTGGCAGGACAAGTCTAAGACTCTTGTTTGGTGTCTGCTTCTAAACTGCGAAAAATCCTTTGCGAGACTAAAAAACACACCTACTGGGTGCCTCACTAGATAAGGTGCCATTATTCCAGCCCCTAGTAGTGCTGAAAGGGGATAAACCTAGTAGCTAGGCATTATAAAAAAAAACTATATTCAACATAAGCCTCATATTAAGTTTTCTACATTTGAATTTTTCTTGAAATAAATTTGAATGCTATACATTTTTGTAATTTGAATGAAATATATAGTGAACAAATATCATTTATAAATGTAACTAATATTTAAAATATTTCCTATTAATAATTCTTACACAATCATTTTTATTTTCTATACATTTTCAACTTTTTTTTAGGAAATCAAGATTTTTTGTAATTAAACAAAATCATTCACTATGGAATGCTATGCATCAAACATATTTATTTATTTATTTATTTATTTATTTTATTTATTTATTTATTTATTTTATTTATATTTATTTATTTATTTTGCTTAAATATGCCATAACTACAAATAATCTAATTGCAAAAAATATTAAAATTTATTTTAAATTCAGTTTCTTGACATCTAAATTTTATTTACGGTTAAAACTTATCTATTTTTCTCTTTGCTTTTAAAAACTGTGGAGCTGTGAGGTAACATGTTTTTATGGTAAGGAACGAGATTTTCATACTGGGAGTAGTTATGTGAATTCATAACATAACTAACGAGCAATGAGAACTTAACATTTTCGCAGAAGCAACTACACACATATAACAAGCATGTCAAATATTTTTTATTTAATAAAAAAAGTTAGATGGTTTAAATATAAAATATTATATATATTACTTTAAATTAAAAATCTCAAGATAAGTTATTTTTGATAATCAAAAATATTTTATATATAATTTAATAGATGGTATTACATTTTACTCATTATCATTTAATATATAGAGCATAATTATGTGGGAATATTTAGAATTAATATATGAAATTGCCTTTTAATCATTAATAAATTTTTTAATATAGACGATTAAAAGAAAATTATAAAATAATAAATTATGCATGAAAATGATATTTCAAACTATGCATATTTTTGCACTAATATCGGACCTTTATTTAGATCATTAAAAACAAATTAACACCTTTGAAATAATAGTAACTTAAAAACGAATTCTGATTTTTTGAAATTATCACTTATATAGAATTATATTTGGTGATTCACTCTTAATGCAACTGAATAAACATTAATTATAGTTTGATAGACACTGTTTTGTTTTTAATTTTAAGAGCAATTTTTAGTGCCTTTCTGCTTAAACATCTGTTAAAAACTTTAAAATTATTGGTAAACTATTATTCCTTTGGTAAACACTGTTGGTATAAAATGAGTTTTTGCTGATTTCGCTTTCAAACGAAAAACATTTCTGTGTTGGATAATTTAGTAATCAGCATCTGTTTCTTAATATTAATCATATTTCGTAAGTATAACAATTTAATTTGTTACATTTTTTGTAAAAACTTTAGTTTGCATAAAAAATATTTTTTGTATAAAACACGTTAGTTAGTAAAAAAAATTTACTGACATATATATAATAAGACTTAAAGCAATTAATGACAAATATTTTCTTCATTGTATATATATATATATATATATATATATATATATATATATATATATATATATATATATATATATTATGTTTTGTGTTGCTTAACTTAAAAATAATAGAAGTATATTTTTTACTATTTTCTCTTATACAATTCAATTATATTGATCAAAGAATTATATAAAATAGGAACTTTCTGTATTTTAATACAAAAGAGCTAAATCATTAAATTTGACTGCGAAAAATTTTTATTACTTTTTACATTGAGCTATAAGACAAAATAATTCTATCTACTTAGAATATTCTAATTAAGTTATAGGATAGAAGGATTGTTAATTGTAAATAAGATATAGGATCTATAAAGAAAGATAATGAATCTTAAGAATAATTATAAATATGGCAGTTATTATAATATAATTAAGCTTTTAATAATAGTAAATAAGGAAATGATTTTTGAGAAAAACTAGACCAAAAGATACAAATGGTTTGGATTCTCCTTTTTTTTAAAATCCTTTTGATTACGATTGTAACATGCCTTCTCATCGGCTATGAAAAGTTTTGTGTAAACAAGACGGATTTTTTTTAAAACTAAAAACAAATAAAATTAATTTGACTATTTAAACTCGATTTTCATGAAAAATGATATCCTCTATGCATTTTCTTTTAAGTGATTGTGTCTGGTATATTTCATACCTTTGTAGGCATGTGAGACTTTATGTAATTCACGAAATAATCGTAGAAGTATCCAATAAACTGGCATATTCCATCAAACCAGATACTGTGTTTACTCTATTTTTTTACGTAATACAGTCATAAAAACAAGGAAAACATATTCAATTTCTAGAAACAAAGAATTCTACTCATTTTAGAATAGGATTTTAGATGCATACTTAAAAGAGTAAAATTCAATTTTTGTGTTTTTTATAAAATATAGTTTTTTTAAATTGATGACTATAACTTTAGCACTCTGGTATCATTGTAAGCTATTAATTGGACAGCTCGTTTTGGAGTTAAGTTCTAATGTTGGATTTCTAAACTACGAAATTCGCATAGTGTTATATCCTTACACCTCAAGTAACATTTAAGAATTCATGAATTCCACCTTTATATACATACATACATTGTGGAGCAGGAGAGTTCCAGACTATAACTTAAGGGTTTGTAATAATAGCCCATCACCAAATACCTATTAATTTTGAACTACAGTCAAGTGTCGAGGTCACATCTGAGCTGGCTTCCTCTTCTACACATCCACACCACTTCAACGGAAGTACTTTGGACGTCACAGATTAACGTGGGCACATCACTAACCCAAGGAACTCCAGCAATCTAGTGAGGGAGAATGTAGTCACCCTCCCAATCTCTGTCCAAGGCAAAAGACGCTTCACATTGCTGATTTTAAAGGGAAGTGCCGTAAAACTACTGAGCCATTGAAGCTCCCTTTGTATTCATAAGTACATCTCATACCCTATAAAAAGTCATCTTAAAGACAATAATACAAATGAAAGAATTCTGTATCTATTGAATGCATGGGATGTCAGTGAAATATATAATTTTACCATGTTCACACACCTATTGTATGACCACATTATTTAGTATAGAAGATCCAAGATTTTATCGCAGTCACTGTTTAATAAAGAAAAATTGATGTCGCGTTTCTATTTTTTTTCACATTTATTGGAGCTGATTAGTAGGTTTTTAAGGATTTCTTCGATTGCAATATACGAATATAATACACAGGTAAATATCTTACAACAGATTTTAGTCATAAAATTATTTATTAAGCAGTGATAAACTGAAATATTTTTTAACTCCTCACAACCTAAAGAAAACATCGTTTTCCTCGTCATGAAAAGTCTCACGTTTGAATTCAATCCTCTATTTAAAATAAAGAATTGGATAGGACAATCTTGCGTAATCTTCAAGAATTCATAACTTGACTTATTTTAAAGTCAAGTTATGAATTTTTGAAAGAAACAGTTTTTAATAGGAATCCCCCAGTCAAATTGTTTAAGAAAAATTGTGCATTAAAATTAAATTTTGTATTCATAAAAACCAATTTTGTCGAAAAATATTCTGATGACAATTAAAAGTTACATCAGAACAGAAATTTCAATCAGTACATTACGTGCTATCCCTTTTGATTATTGATTTTTCAACATTAAAAACGTCTCAAATGTATTATTTGTAAAACTGAAACATTTCTATTTCGGCAACATTGCTTTGCTATTATAGATGTTGCTTTTAATTCAATGTGGAATCTAATTGAATACAGAGACTAATAAAAATATTTGTGTATTATGTTCAATTTGATGCAATATTGAATCTTTTATACTTTAAACTCATCTTTTATTTCCACTGAAAACATATTAATCCTTTCTTTTAAAATTTAATGATTTGTGAATAAATTCTCATCATTTTCATTTTATTTTTCTCGATTATTTTCAGAGAAAAAAATATGAAGCTTTTTTGTGTTTTCATCGTATGTTGCTGTCTCATTGTGGGCTTGAATGCTGAAACAAAATGCCAAAAACAAGTTAGGATAGTTCAGCAAAAGAGTAAGGTCACATTTACTAAAACTTTGATTCTATATTTTTAATGTCTTAAGCATACAGAGTGTGTGTTTACTGACTGCCGAGCATTTTTTATGAAGTCATTTCTTACTGAATTTGAAATAAATCAAATATATTTATAATATGTGTTGATAAATTAAAATTCACATGCCTTACTATTTTTATTTTTCTAATTAAGATAAAATAGTTGTCAACTACTAAAACAGTAATTTCTTCATATTTATAATATCATACTCTGCTATTAAAAATTATCATTATTGGAATTTTATTTGATTATTACTTTAAAATGATTATTTCTTTAAAATCGGTAAGATCAACGAATTTGTAATGATTTGGTTGAAGTTAATAAGTTTGTAAGGAAAAATATTCAAATCAACTCAGGAACTTACTGTAATACAAACTTATTACTTTGTAAATAATTATAGATGTCGCTTCAGTACAAATGGTTGCTTAAATCAAAATTTTAGTATTTAGCAGAGAACTACTCAACTTATCGTTTGCATTCCCCTGCTTTATTAGAATACTTGTAGATTGTTATTCTGCTTCATTATTTTTATTATAAAATAATTATGGAAAGTTTTTCTGTTCAGTCATTAAAAAATAGAATTGGCTTCTATCGAATCATTTCTGTATACCTGTAGGTAATTCGGAAAAGCCTACAAATTAGAAAATTTATTAAAAATGGTTCAAAAATAAATATATTTATAATCAAACTATTTCGTTGTTGTAGACAGGAACAGCATAAAGTAAACCATACAAAAAGTGCTCAGAAATTTCATAAATAATTATAGTAAATAATGTTTATGACAGATTGAAGTAAAAAAAGGCTTATACAATTCAGAATGACCATATAAAGAAATGCTACACTTAGAAAACACAGCAGATTTACGAACGACAAAGAAAATACTTTCAAACAAAATAAATAAATGACATAAGGAAACATTTTAAAAAACTTAATTTTCCATTTCACTCATAAAGGAATATTCAAAAAGTATATATATATATATATCTAAATATAACAATTAACTATCATTAAAATCTGTCAATAAAAGCACTCTTTAGCCAAACGAGTTGTAGAAAAAATTTTGAATATAATTTTGTAAATAATTTTGAATAAACGTATATTGTTTGCTAGTCGAGTACAAAAAATAATACTGAGTGTATATTACCGGTAGATTGCTAATAGCAACTGAATATAGTGCCTAAACGTGAACATATCCCCTTACAATTTACATAAATGTACTGATAGGAAAAATCCAACGAAGTAAGATATTAACATCACATTAATTCATATATTGCATAAAAAAAAGTTTGCATAAAAGAAAACACAGCATGCATAAGAACTTTAAAGGCTTAATTGAGTATTGATTCATTCGATAATTTTAGAAATTCGGTTTAAAAAAAATTAACAGTAATTATTAGTACATAATTTTTAGAATTAGTACATTGATTTTGTTGAATTAGAAGCATTGTACTTGTTAGGAAATATTTCTCGTAAATAATATAAAAATCTAAATGAACTTCTTTAAATATTCAAAATAGCTGCCAAGTAAAAAAGTTTATTAAATTATATAAGGCAATAAATATGTATCATGAATTTTTATGAAAATTAATTGAATGGTAACCTAGAAATTCTAGTGTTATTTTCTGAAAAAAAAACCATTCAAATTTTGTTAAACCAAGTTGTATCGCTTACTCAGAAGAAGAGAGTAAAAATAGTTTGATGACTAATATGGAACAGCATATCTTCAGATGGATTCAGGAATCACTTAGGCTGGTTCAAACAGCATAAAACTGCAAATATACTTATTCACTAAATGCAGGAAAAGTAAATGAATACACTGTAATTCTTTAAAATATATTCATTTGTAACAGAGAAAATAATTTTAACCTTATTGTGTTGGGTTTATTTCGAATATAATTTGTTTGGATCCAAATGAAACCAATGTTTCTGATTACATTTTATATTTCTTTAACTAAATAAATATGTCGTTTAATCTTTTGAGAAAATATTGATCATATAATACAATTTTTTTCATATATGTTTATCCATATTTAAAACAAAAAAGTTGAAAATAAGAGGTTTTAATTTTTTATACCAAAATTATAGAAAATTTTGTTACAGATGTAACTTGTTTCTCCAATACTTTAAAAAAAATTTAAATGAAACAAAATTATATTCTTTTATATGTTTAGGACATGAAAATGGATCTGATTTATTACTTTATTTTCAAAGGAGACTATGTATTCATCCTTGAAAATTTCTATGTATATTTCATGCATAACTGATCTAAGTGCAGTTTACATGTATACATATGTTTTCCACTTTTAAAAATTTTATTTGGTTTTCATTCATAACAAAGACAAATCTTTTTCTCCCGGTGTTCATGAAGTCAAATTTTTTTTCTTGATTTTTTGTACGTAAATCTCACTAATTCAACTTTACCATCGAGTAGTGTATAGTCTAGCTATGCAAGCCCTTTACTAAGCATTTTTAATATGCACTGCATAAACTGTTTTTCGGGAATACTTTTCGTGGATAGTTGGCCTTATTTGAGTGTCGCAAAGGAGGAAATCCGGAAACCTTTCAAGCACTTCATACTAACAGATATGAATATAGAAAGCAGAAAGGCAACATCCTTCTCCCTTTGTTTAGCGGTGGCTTCAATCTAAACCGCAGAGAGCTGTTAAAACTATGCTATGGCAAAGCATGACTAATTCAGCTATAAAACTGCATGGTGGACAGCCTAAGCCCGTGGCAAGGCTTGACACTATTCGCCGAATAAATTGCATTCTGTGAGGTATGTTCATGCATAGTTAGCTGTATTCATAAGTCGCAGAAGAGAAACCTTGAAAACTCTAAATCACTCAATTCCACGCACATTCAAACAGAATGATGAAGGGAATATTCATCTCTCACTGATAAAAAATCGCTGAGATCAAACTCACGACTTTATATTCCGAAGAGTGCTGTTTAACTGACAGACCACAGTGAAATTCAACAGCAGTTTTTTTTATCGTGAAAACGATATTCTTTTTCAAAAATGTATGGTCTTTTATTAAATTCTTCAAGGAAATTTAGTTCTATTCAATTTTATTTTTGTTTCATATCTGGATATAATACCGGAAACTATTTTTAAGCTACCAGAATGTTCTCGATATTTCCTTAGCATTCACTAACGAAATATCAAGAGCATTTGGAAACAAAACAATAATATTTCAATTAATTTTCATTCTTTAAATGTGGTATGAAATCATTTTATCTAAGGTATATGCATAACCATTTGTTAAATAAAGATAAAAATTGCAGTTTTTTTTTTTTTTTTTTTTTTTTTTTTTTTTTTTTTTTTAAATTTTGAGGTGAAAGATAACCTCAAGCAATCCAATTTTCAGATATACTATACTTTTTCACAATGAAATGTACTTTAAAAAGTAACACATATATTTTGTGTTACTTTATCCAAAGTAACACACCTATGATATGTATGAGAAGAGTATAAAGTTATATATGATAAAAAAAATCTTTATGAAAATATTTCCGTTTTTTCATTTCGAATGATTTCAAGAGAAGTGCAAAAACTATTTTATCTTTTCATGTTTTATATTTTTTTCAGTAACATCTATCCAAGTTTAGCAAATAAATAAAGTTATTATATGCAATATTATATACTTTAGATCATAAGGCTGATCAAGAACAACTTGATCTTTTTCAGGTGATTGGATTTTTAAAGCATGGTTGAATTTTCCAAGTATAACTGGTTTCATTGTTATAAGGAACCCAAAACAGAAATATTATGGGTTCGATTTGCTTTTCGCTCAATAGTGAAATTCTGCACACGAGGACTGAGTAGACTCAAATCTATGGCTTATAGTCGATACTACTTTAAGAATTATTAAAGTAGTATCGACTTGAAGCAGTAAATCTCAATCTACGGCTTATATTCGATCTATTTAAGCCATAGACTTAGTCTACGTAAACCGTACTTTAAGAACATCCTTACCAAGGTGAAACTTAAAAGCACAAATTGTTAAATCAAAGGCCAGAACTGCTAATCATTATGTTGAAAGTTTTGCAATTTTTAAAAAGAATAAAAAGTAGATTTCAGTATTCACTGTGTGCGTCTATATAGACACTAAATATTAATATCACATATCGTCAAAATATACAGTCTCCGTTGAAAATGTCCTCAGTCACATATGCACTGAAATTAAATAGTTTTTGTCAATACCTCCACCCGAGAATACTATAAAATCATAGTTATTAATTTCTGGTGTGAATATAATATGCGTTAATAATAATTTATTAAGTATGTTTGTTCATTCGTGCTTGCGTGTAGTTATACACATATGTATCCTACTTATTAGAACTATTCTGCTTATTTTTAAATAATATCCGCATCTAAATGTAAAGATCCAAAAGGATCTGAATACTTAAACATCTATTTGACAAATTAACTTATACAACAATCAAAATAAAAATGTTTTTTTCTAATCACAAAATGAGCAAATCTATGTTGAAACGTCATGAAATCCATGTTTTTTTAATTTTATTGCAAAATTAATAACTTTTAAGTTGAAATGGACCCAAACACACACAGCACTAGGGTTGAGTAAACTGCAAAAACTATTAAAGCTTGTTTGTTATATATCATGTCTAGACAGTTACGTAGAACTGTACAACCATAAACTTTCAAACCCATTGATCATTTAGGTGTAAAAAGTTTTAAATAACCAATTTAAAACAAAATTAACATAACTTAAAATCATAAAACACTCTTTTATGAGTCAGGACAAAAAATAGCTAAAATCATTGAATTTGTGACTGGAAATTTTCAAATCAATAAACAATAAATTATAGACTATAGTCAAACAGAATAAATTGAAAAATAAAAAAAAATTTATTTGGAAATATTAAGTTTCATTGTCAAATTATAAATTTTTGGATTTTTTACTTTTTCCAGATCTGAAATTTTTTATCGCTATTAATTATTAGATGAAATATATTTTAGAAAATTGTTCGCAAAACATTCAAAACTTGTGAAACATAATTTTCCTAATATTGGTATTTGTTTTTTATACAAACATTTTGTGCCTACATTTTCTTCAATTATACAGTAACTATGCATAGAGTGAAAGAGAATATTTTTTATTCATTTCGCATAAATTACTTGCATTAACAGCAGAGCTTTTAAATTATTTGGGTTGATTTTTTTAGCTTAGAATTTGAGGCTGCATAATTTAATATCGAAACAGTCTAGTCAAGTCTGTATTTGATTTTTCTTGATATAAAGAAAAGATACGGGTAAGTCATAATGCATATTAATCCCTGCAAATTTTAGTTAAAATTTTTGGAACACATATATGAGAATTACGATTATAGAGTTTCACAAGGCTTCTTAGGGAGCTCATAAAAAAGATTTATTCCTTGTCATCAGAGATGGGGGAAGCAGTTAATTACAAACTTATAGGGCATTTAAAAAAGATCTTACAGAATTTTTTTATATATTTAAGTTAATAAAATGTATAAAAAAATAAACCATGATATCTGTTATAATAATTCTTGTTATATAATGTATGTATGCTGAGAGGCCAAGATGTCTTGGTTACTCAGGGCATTCGTTTTCGTTATCGGAAGACAGTGAGTTCAAATCCAGACCCAAATGAAGATGTTCGCTAATTCTGGATGGGGTTCTTAAAATACGTCGTTGCTGCAGGTAAAATGGTACCTTTGGGGTGGCAGACCAAGTCTGTGGTTCTTCTGGTTGGTTCCTGTTTCTAAATTAAAAAAAAGACCCACCCACTTTCGGGATCTACGACGGTATACTCATTAATAAGTGACATCACTTCCTCCCACTATGCATAAAAAAATAGGAATAAGAACCTAACAGTTATGTTAAGAAGAAAATTATGAGTTTAAAGTATGAAAATATATTATTATTATTATTTAAACTGATAAATTACCTTTTAACTAAACTAAATTATAGAAATTAGAAGAAGATAACAATGATATTAGTTATGAAACTTAATCATAGAAGTCAGGATATAATCAATTCACCATCTTTAAAACAAAAACTTGCATTCCAAACGATAATAAATCAGAATAATTTCCTTATCTGTCTAAAATAAACAACTATTTAACAATAGATGTAAAGTATTGAATTAATATGCATAACTCTTTTCAAACTACAATTTCTCTCTCTAGTTCCAGCAATGTTTCACACTTCTTGCTTTATTTGCTTTCAAGAATTATTTTTGATATTTTAATCAAGGGGAGAAATGATTTAACTTATGTTTTACAGCAATGTACCTTCATGTAATAACTAGGAAGACATCATCCTTTAAAAAAATGACCTCAAAATTTATTTATTCATGTTGTTCCAGATAGTTCTTTTCTAATAATTCTGGTTGATATAAATGAAAAATATAGCTCTAATCTCTTTCAAATGAAGATGACTTCAGGTATTTTCCTAAATCCCACTCAACTATTTTCTGGAGTTCATCACTTGGGTTTTTTGCTCAACGTGGACTAGTGGTAGGACGCCGAACTTAGCGAAAGGCTCCGGGTTCAATCCCAGTCACTGCATGAGAAAGGAAGATAGATGCTACATTTCAGCCTACTCTATGTCGTGTATGGAGGGTGCTTGTGAATTTTCGGGTTTCCTTTCTTGCGACACGTGAATACGGCCGACTATCTATGAAAATTACTCTCAGAAAACAACTTATGCAGTGTCAAAACTTGTATGTTTATAGCTTTGAAATTATATTTCATCAAATATTTTTTGTTATAATGTTTCGTTGCAGTTGAGCAAATTTCAAATGAAACTTGACTAATCACTTTATTTTGATTTCAGTCAAATTAGGAATCGCAGACTTCAACCTTCCTTCTTGTAACGCCGATGGCTCTTATAAAAGCAAGCAGTGTAACTTAATGGGCTGTTACTGCGTCGACAAAGAAGGGAAAAGGATTTCTAAGATCTCCAAACTCAAGCCTAACAGCGATTTCACCTGCGAAAGT